>CAJHNH020002622.1:82500-100774 GCA_905116865.2 Candidula unifasciata | reverse complement strand
TAAAGGACTAGATGATGCCTAGTGTCTTCTTTCGCTGGCCCTTGAACCCCCCCCCCTCCCCCCCCCCCCCCCACCCACTTCCAGATCGAGTATAGCTACTAAAAAATATACCGCTGATAAATATTATGCATCTTTTCTAAGTGGTTATAGTTTCCTCAACGGGCTGAAAGTCTTAGATTCAAATCCGGACAAAATAACTCGAGTGCCTAGATCTCATCATCATCATGTAGCAGGTCCTTTGCAGAACGTCGCTCTCATCACAGTCTGCCTGAAAGAAACTCGGTCTCTTGCCAGTTCTCCCGCCTCATGCACTTTCACACTCAAGGAGTCACTTATATCCTGTACCCATCTTCGTGTCGGTCGGCCTCTGCCCCTCCTTCCTGGTACCATGCTTTCTGCTATAATTTTTCCCAGTCCGTCGTGGCGCTTGATATGACCAAAATATTTCAGCTTTCGAGAAAGGATGCTGTTTATTAGCCAATCTTCCTTGATGTTCAGATCTTTTAAGATGTCAATATTTCTCATCTTCTTTGTCCAAGATATTCTGAGAATCTTTCTATAGCATTTCAGCTCAAAAGCCCCTATTCTCTTTCTTAAGGACTGAGAGATAGTCAACGACTCACATCCGTATGTAGCCACAGGGAAGATACATGCTCTCAAAATTCTAATTTTTATCTCCTTGCTGGTGCTTAATCATAGACTTTGAAGGCTGTTCCATCTTTGAATTGCTATGGCCATCCTCCTTTTAATTTCTGTCGAACAGTCTCCATTGTTGTTTATTATAGAGCCTTGATATTCAAAGTTTGTGACATTTTCAATTTCTTCATCATTTATTGTTATTTTTGGGTGACAGCCAGTTTTATCTGTGGACATTATTTTCGTTTTCTTTAAATTCAAGAACAGATGTTGATCTTCACTGTGCTTTTGGACAGACGATATTTAATTTTCTATTCCCTTTACGCTGTTCGAAAGGAGGACTGTGTCATCTGCGTAGCGGAGTTCCGGAATAGGGTTGCCACCAATTTTGAGCGGATCATAACTGTCACAAGTCTGGTCATTTTTGACATTTCTCATTATATTTTATGCGTATATATTGAATAGGTATGGTGAGAGAATGCACCCCTGCCTCACCCCCTTTTGCACCTCGAACCAATCAGATGTTTTGCCTAGATCTATCTAGTCTAAAATTGGCCCCGCAAACTGTCATGGAAAGAAAAATATTGCGGCGTGATGATGGAATACATTGTAGCCTTAAAAACGTGAATCTAGCATAGCAAAGAAGTGCCTTAGAATTCGAACGCTTTAAAATTTGAACAACTGTTAATCCGAACGAAAAGTTCAAACAAACCACACAGTGCTGCCTTTGCTTCAGTTAGTTCTCGTACGCTGTGCAGAATGCTTCACCTCTCGCCCCGTCATCTCACAAGATTTACTTAGTTCAGGGAGTCAGTCCGTAGCCTGTCCTTTGCAGAATCTTGCTCCCAAAACAACCTTCAAGAAAACTTCTATTTGGTCTTCCTCTTCCTCTTTTCCCAGGCACATACCCCTCCTTAATTGTTCTCTCTTTACCCAGTTAATTATAGGAATTTATTGTGCTGACTAATTTTTAAATAATGTTTTTTTTTCTTTTTAAAATAAACCAAGTAGGTAATTAGCAACGGTTGGTAATAAGTCTAGTGTTAAAAACCCAAGTAATAGAGAAGCTGTCAGAGCAACAACTGCAATTAAAAATATCAATAAGCATGAATGGTGGTATCCGTGTGTAGGAAATTGTCTGTGAGTTTGTTGTATCCTAGAAACAAGTTAATTTAATTTCCATTATTGTCTTTTTCTTTCTTCTTCTTCTTTCTTTTTCTTCTTCTTCTTCTTCTTCTTCTTCTTCTTCTTCTTCTTCTTCTTCTTCCTCTATTTCTTCTTCTTCTTCTTCTTCTTCTTCTTCTTCTTCTTCTTCTTCTTCTTCTTCTTCTTCTTCTTCTTCTTCTTCCTCTTCTTCTTCTTCTCCTTCTTCTTCTTCTTTCTCCTCCTCCTCCTCTTCTTCTTTGTGTCACCAGCTATAAACCACAGCAGAAAGTTCTGGTTGTCCCTCCACTTCTGGACAGATCTTAATCCAGAACTTGAGTTTTGCGGGCACGCATACTCAGACGCTGAAGGAAATACTCATAAATGGTCGCCTGCTACGATATGCTTTTACGGTAGCAGTGGGTCTATTATCAAAAATGGAGCTGCAGAATCCACACGGGGGAACACGGTTCTCATAACTTAACAACGCCAACGTACACATTTCATACATCCTATTCCAACCATACTGTTCACACTTCGCAGCCTCCAGAAGAAGAAGCAACAGACTACTCCTCAATAACCTGATTTGTGACGGACTGGACACTGTAACTTGGGACATTAGGCTCAAAAGTTCCATTTGCATGTCATTCAGACTTCAGTGGAACAACTGTGCTAAGCCGTTACTGATACATCAAAGGCTCGCCAATCTCTTACGCGATATTAATGAAGCTTGGTATGTTCCCACATCTTTATTATACTCTCTTTCTCTCTCTCTCTCTCTCTCTCCTCTCTCTCATTCTCTCTCTATCTTTGTAAGGGGAGGGGAAAGGGGGGGCAGGAAGGAACTATGTTGAGATATAAATTAATAAAACATTTTCTGAACGAACAATTAACATAGAAATGTGACATTTTGCACGCTTTAAATTTTAATTTTCAATTCTGTAGGTAAAGAAAAAAATCAGACAACCTATTCTAAAAAAAAACGAACAGCAGTATTAGGAGCCGGTATCACATCACGCAGGACAAACTCTGCGTTCTCATCTTCAGAAGCCAGGTAAGAAACTGGGACCGGATTAAGACCCATTTGATGCCCTAAGACCTCTAGAGATTGTGGTGCCCCCCCCCCCCCCCCCAGGGTCGTCTCTATGGCTCTATGAACCCCTGAGCAAACCAGTATTCAGAGGCCCCTACGACGACCACTGACAGGAATGAAATGGAAATGATCACTTGACATACTCAGATTATCCTGTAGCCCTTATCTTGGTAGGGCCGCGGGCAAACACCCAGCAGACATGTGAAGACGACACCGCCCCCCCCAACCCCCGCCCCCAGATTTATTCATGTGAAAATATAAATAACATTAAACCATAAAATATTAAGGGAGTCGCCGTGGCCGAGCGGCTAGAAGTTCGCCGCGGATCGGAATGTCGTGGGTTTGCTTCCTGGCGGAGCTGGACTTTTTTCAAAATTGACCTTGGCTCCCAGGTCGACCCAGCCTTGAGTGGGTACAGGATGCAGTCCCGGTAAAGTAAAGGCGGCCGGCGTGATTCTGACCACTCACCCATCTTGTGCCGATTGGTCTATAAAAACATAGGTCTTGCCCTATAGGCGTGGACAAGGGTTCTTTACTTTACTACTTTACTTATAAAATATTAAACCAACAAATACAATAGTATTCATCTAATTTATACAAGACTTAAACTAAGATGGCAAATAATGTCTACCTGTTATATTTCAGGTTTATTTATATTTGAAAAGTTTTAACTTACATTTAATAATTGCTAAGACTGTGAGCAGATCCTCAAACTAAGTGTGTGTAACATATCTGCTTCTATACTTAAAAGAGAAATTGCATTCGGTCTGCAATGTTGCATTTTTTATTTTCTCACAGGACTTCAACCTATTAAAAAATCGTTCAGCTCTAAGGCTACTGAAAATGTATGCGGTGCCCCTCCCTTTGTGGTGCCCTTAGCATGTGCTTACTGTGCTAATAGTTAATCCTGTGCTGGTCGCAGGTTCTTTGAAGAAAGTCGGTTTCATCACATCCTGCCTTTAAACAAATCCAATTTCATTTGTTATTTCATAAAAATGCTAACAGTCAACACCATGAAACGAATCGGACCTGCTTGAACCGTTTCCTGTACTTGTCTGTTCACTATTCTCTCTCCTAAAAACATCTACTGTGCTTCGTGTAAATATATCTAGCCAGATTTCTGCTGTATATTAAGGTTAAGGGTATTTTTTTTTAAATCAACAGCGGCGTCACCCAGTGCAAACGCATAATAATTTATCACCAACTGTTCGTTGATTAGAGCAAAAATGAGTTCATAGATTACTAACAATGCAGCGAAGCCAAAGAATAATGTCCTTATACCCAAATAGCTATAAACCGAACGAGCGGGAGAATAAAAACAAGTTGTACTGGCATATTGATGATCATTTCAGGTAAACAAACCCCTCATTGGTTTTTGCATTAGGCATGATTGCTACACACTCAAGGCCATTCACAGTCACATGTTGCCAGGAGGTCCCTGCAATGCCATTTATAAAATACAACCTATAATTCTGCAACATTTAGTGTTCATCTCGTGAAACATGTACGCCGTTGTTGTACTGGCTCGGGAGTGTAGCTCGGCGTTCTGCTTGAAATAATTATTTTGCGGGTATTAATCCAGGGATGCTAACAATTCACAATTGTTACTGTAGTGGGCAATGAAGATTGGATTGTTTGCGCAAAGAATTGTGACATATTCAGCATTCTGTGGTGAGCAGATGTTGCTGTTGATTTAGCTGGTGATTATAACTCGGGCTTCTATTGATGCAGTGTGGATATTTTGTTTTTTTTGTTTTGCTTATGTCGATGTAGTTGCAGACATTCTTCTATATGTTCATTTCAGAATTGTGTTGTTACAGAATTGAAGATCTAGTAATTATGTTTGTATTTCATAGGTTACGTAACCTGGCGACAATCCTATGCCCCCCCCCCCCCCCCCCCCCCCCCCCTATCTTTCAAGAAGCCTAGACGTTCTCAATTTTCCACACATACCTTCCAAAAATCTTATCTCGAAAGCTGACCAGAAAGGAGAACGAAGATGGGCACAGGATATAAGTGACTCTTAAATATGAAAGTAAATGAGGTGGAAGAGTTGGCGAGAGTTTTCTTTCAGGCAGACGGTGATATGAGCGACGTTCTTCAAAGGACCTGCTAAATCCACCTGCCGGTGGCGACTCTTTCTTGGGTCAAACGACTCTTTTACAGGGGTCGCCTAAGACTATAGGAAAACAGATATTTATCCAAGTTGTGAAGGAAAATAACTGTTTGGTGGTCGCCACAACACAAGAGAACTGTATTAAAGGGTCGCCACTACATGAGGGAACTGTAGTATAGAGTCGCTACAACATAATGAAACTGTATTAAAGGATCGCCACAACACAAGGAAACTGTATTAAAGGGTCGCCACAACATGTGCGAACTGTATTAAAGGGTCGCCACAACATGTGAGAACTGTATTGAAAGGTCACCACAACATGAGGGAACTGTATTAAATGGTCGCCACAACAAGGGGGAACTGTATTAGAGGGTCGCCACAACATGGTGGAACTGTATTAAATGGTCGCCACAACATGATGGAGCTGTATTAAAGGGTGGCCGCAACATAAGGGAACTGTATTAAAGGGTCGCCACAACATGAGGGAACTGTATTAAAGGGTCGCCACAACATGATGGAACTGTTTTAAAGGGTCGCCACAACATGAGGGAACTGAATTAAAGGGTCGCCACAACATGATGGAACTGTATTAAAGGGTCGCCACAACATGAGGGAACTGTTTTAAAGGGTCGCCACAACATGATGGAACTGTATTAAAGGGTCGCCACAACATGATGGAACTGTTTTAAAGGGTCGCCACAACATGAGGGAACTGAATTAAATCGTCACCACAACATAAGGAAACTGTATTAAATGGTCGCCATAACATGGGGAAACTGCATTGAAGGGTCGCCACAACATGAGGGAACTGTATTAAAGGATCGCCACAACATGAGGGAACTGTATTAAGTAGTCGCCACAACATGATGGAACTGTATTGAAAGGTCACCACAACGTGATGGAACGGTATTAAATGGTCGCTACAACACGGGAGAACTGTATTAGAGGGTCGCCACAACACGAGGGAACTGTATTAGAGGGTCGCCACAACATGATGGAACTGTATTAAATGGTCGCCACAACACGGGGAACTGTATTAGAGGGTCGCCACAACATGATGGAACTGTATTAAATAGTCGCCACAACATGATGGAACTGTATTGAAGGGTCGCCGCAACATGATGGAACTGTATTAAATGGTCGCCACAACATAAGGAGACTGTGTTAAAGGGTCGCCACAACATGAGGGAACTGTATTAAAGGGTCGCCACAACACGAAGGAACTGTATTAAATGGTCGCCACAACATGATAGAACTGTATTAAATGGTCGCCGCAACATGAGGGAACTGTATTAAATGGTCGCCACAACATGATTGAACTGTATTAAAGGGTCGCTGCAACATGAGGGAACTGTATTAAAGGGTCGCCAAATCATAAGGAAATTATATTAAAGGGTCGCCACAACATGAGGTAAGTGTATTAAATTGTCGCCACAACACGGGAGAACTGTATTAGAGGGTCGCCACAACACGGAAGAACTGTATTAGAGGGTCGCCACAACACGGGAGAACTGTATTAGAGGGTCGCCACAACATGATGGAACTGTATTAAATGGTCACCACAACATGATGGAACTGTATTAAATAGTCGCCACAACATGAGGGAACTGTATTAAATGGTCGCCAAAACACGGGAGAACTGTATTAGAGGGTCGCCACAACACGGGGGAACTGTATTAGAGGGTCGCCACAACATGATGGAACTGTATTAAATGGTCGCCACAACACGGGGGAACTGTATTATAGGGTCGCCACAACATGATGGAACTGTATTAAATGGTCGCCACAACATGATGGAACTGTATTGAAGGGTCGCCACAACATGATGGAACTGTATTGAAGGGTCGCCACAACATGATGGAACTGTATTGAAGGGTCGCCACAACATGATGGAACTGTATTAAATGGTCGCCACAACATGATAAAACTGTATTAAAGGGTCGCCACAACATGATGGAACTGTATTATAAAGGGGCGCCACAACATGAGGGAACTGTATCAAAGGGTCGCCACAACATAATGGAACTGTATTAAATGGTCGCCACAACATAATGGAACTGTATTAAATGGTCGCCACAACATAATGGAGCTGTATTAAATGGTCGCCACAACATGATGGAACTGTATTGAAGGGTCGCCACAACATGATGGCACTGTAATTGAAGGGTCGCCACAACATGATTGAACTGTATTGAAGGGTCGCCACAACATGATGGAACTGTATTAAATATTCGCCACAACATGATAAAACTGTATTAAAGGGTCGTCGCAACATGCGGGAACTGTATTAAGTAGTCGCCACAACATGAGGGAACTGTATTAAAGGGTCGCCACAACATAATGGAACTGTATTAAATGGTCGCCACAACATAATGGAACTGTATTAAATGGTCGACACAACATAATGGAACTGTATTAAATGGTCGCCACAACATGGGGGAACTTTATTTCTGTCAGTCTGTCTTACTTTTTTTTTATTTTTTTATTCGTACTATATAAAATGTTAATACTGAAAAGACAGAAGTCATGAGCATAAGTAGAGAGCAACAGACCATCGACATAAAGATTCTAGATCACAGCCTAAAACAAGTGCAAGAATTTAAATACCTGGGAAGTATCTTTACATCCAATGGTAAAATAGACAGAGAGATTGAAGCAAGAATCCAACAAGCCAACAATGTCGCATACCAGCTTGCCCCAATTTTAAAACACCCTGCTGTCCCAGCTGAGATAAAAAGACAAATTATAAATACAATCTTTATACCGACATTAGGTTATCAATGTCAGACTTGGACATTAACAAAAGAACATGAGAGAAGACTAACCACCTGTGAAATGAGATGTTTGAGAATGGCTGCGAATAAAACTCAGAAGAGATCGAGTGAGAAACGATGTGATTACAAGAACTATTGGAACCATACCCATCGTTAAATTTATTGAGAAGCAAAGAATGAAATGGTTTGGTCACCTAATGAGAATGGAACTAACGATGCCAGCATCAAGAGCATACAACATGAAAATCGAAACAACAAGAGGCAGGGGAAGACCAAGAAGAAGATGGATTGAAGGAGTCACGGACAACTTGAGACTTCATAACATCACGGCATATGAAGCGACTGAGCGCGCCCTGGCTCGGTTGCCGATCATCTGATAGACTGCGACGCCTAGCGGCACAAGCAGATTTTGACAAAAGAAGAAAGAATATATAAAATGTTGCTGATCTTTAGTTCATCCTTTGTAAGACAGATTTATCAGTAATCCCAACGTAGACTCTAGTGGAAAACAGCAATGAGGGGGAACTGAACCTAGTTTAAATTCTTGGCAAACGACGCTAACCAGAACGCCAGGTACATAAAGTACTAAGGAACACTTAAAAAACGCAACTAAACACTGAGAGGCCAATGAAAGTAATTCGGCCACTGCAAATAACAAGGGTGAAACAGGAGCCTCTGGTCCAACAACAAGGCAATTTATTCTTATTGATCAGTCGCTGGCTTAGACATCGCCATGTGGTGGCCGCATTACCGACTTCAGTGGGACTCTGTTGGCTGAAGGAGACCCTAGAATCCCTGAGACAACACCGGGTATCAATGGACACGATTCAGTCCCTGATATTTCCATTTCTCCAGTAGCTTTCTCAAACATTGGTTGATTTTGTACCTTTCAGATTTCCTTCGGGATTAGACTTTAGTGAATGGTCAAATCGGTTCTAGTCTATAATTACAGTAAATGCTACGGACCAAAAAGACTTCAGTTATGCGCTATTGTAACAGATGATGGCATAATCTTGTCTGACTCATTTTTGGGAAGGTAGCTAGATCAAGCTGTGGTGACCTTTCACAACTTACACCACCCACTGAAGAAAATATGAACATTTCGCAAACTCACTTCAACACGTAGTGGAGTTACAAGCCTTATCACTTAGGGCAGCAGTTCTAAAACTGGGTGCCGCGGCATCCAGGGGTGCCGCGAGCGAATGCAAGGGGTGCCGCGCCAATAATCAGGAATTTTTACAAATGTGCTTGAGATCGGCGAAGACAGCAGTTTGAAACAGAAATACCTAGCAGGAAGCCTAGACGAATTATGGTGCAGGTGTATTCACAAAACAATGCTATTATCAAGGCTGCATTGCATTCTCAACGTACGCTTACATTACAAAACATGAGTACTGGAGCAACCTTCAAGTGAGTTCAAAGCACAATTAACTAAACATCCCATAAACACGAAGGAAACAATGAAAAATCATTCAAACAGTTTCATTCATCGAATTAAAGACAATTGAACATAAAATCTGCGCTGATTTTTCTTCTCTTTCTAAGTATTCAAACCACTCTGCTGATAGGTGTGCCACGAATATTTTTTTCGCTGACAAAGGTGCGGCGGCTAAAATATTTTAAGAAACACTGACCTGGGGAATATTGGAAGGAGGCATCCAATAAGAGTAAAGAAATAAGAGAGATAGTAATAAGAGAGATGTCTAAGCACCATTTGTATCAACAGTTACAAGATGGAAATGCTGGCGCTAAATTTGACCCATTCTGAGAAGACATTGACTAACAATCATTCAACATGTACTGAGTGAGTGACGCTCACACTCTCCAGGACCTCACAATAAGCGCCTAACATCAGGTGCCACCAATCGGATGTGAATTCCCCCAGGTGCTAGTCTCAACAACCCCGTTCAACCATTAGGTTATATTAATGCCGCTTCCCCCCCCCCCCCCCCCACCCACCCCCACCCCACCCCGACGACAGCAGGGTTGACACTCTAAAATAACAAACAAAAAGTGACTTCCGTAATGGAACCGGAATACAGACTCTACAATTTTAAAAAAGAGGGTTTGTGATAGCGAGGACGCCAAAGAGAAACCATACGGCGAACGTTGATGAGGGAAGCCAAAGCTACTGGACTGGATTCCATCTATGATATCGAAGTGACTGCACAAAACATAAAAGAAAAAAGACGAAGACTGCAAGCCCTATTTAAAAAAAAACGAGGATGAAGATGATGACGATGTTGACTTTCAATGTCCACTGGCTAATAGAGTGAACTGGGATGAAACTTTGAAAGCCAAACTCTCAAATGCTAAGCTGATGACATAACTGGTTTTGTTCTGTAAGAAAGCCAGTTGATACACTTACGCTCATATTTCCAATTGGTTACCTGTACATCGTGATAGCAAATTCCTTGAGGCTATTTCAATCGAGCCTTTTTTTCAATACTTGTTTTTGTTTTCTATCATTATGGAGCGTTGTTGCTGGTACATTAGATTGCTATTACATTAATTAATTGCTGTCTTGAAGATTGCGGTTTATTTTTCTTTTTTTCTGTGAATGCAGCGTTTAGCTGATTAGAATGCAATTTACAAGCTGCTTATGTGTCAGCTGCAGGGCAAATGGAGTCAGTGGGGTTCTTGCAAATAGTTCAGCTGTGTCCTGGGTAATGTATACATAAGTGTGTGTGTTTGTTATGTGTGTATGTGTGTGTGAGTCAAAAAGAGGGAGAGAGAGAGAAAGAGAAAGAGAAAGAGAGAGAGAAAGAGAGAGAGAAAGAGAGAGAGAGAACAAACGAACTAACTTTATTTTCAAAGAGTTCAAAATTAGGCACGCAGGCCTAATATATATATATATATATATATATATATATATATATATATATATATATATATATATATATAGAGAGAGAGAGAGAGAGAGAAAGAGAGAACGAACGAACGAACTTCATTTTCAGAGTTCAAAATTAGGCACGCAGGCCTGTCTTACATTCGGCGCTTTCAAACACCCGTCTTTCACACTGCATCTGTATTTTATAAATAAGCAGTTTATATTTTTATGATAATATGCATATTATGAATATCAAGAAAAATAACACACACACACACACACACACACAAGTATGGGTGTTAAATGACTGCACACACTTGGCGCGCACGCACACACACACACACGCCCACCTACTCACTTAAACACACATATATATACACCCACATACCTTCACACACACACATTAACACACCCCCGTTCACCCACATACATACCTACCTACCCCCACAAACACGCACTTCCACACACACACATACATACATACAGATACACATACAGACACACTCACAGAAACAAACGCAGACACACACACAAACAGACATACGCGCACAGACCCATACACACACACACACACACAGATACACACATTGACACACACATGCGACACACACACACAAGCACAGGTGTTAAATGCATCCACACACTAGCGCACGCACACACACATGCCCAGCCACTCCCTGAAACACGTATATATATATATATATATATATATATATATATATATATATATATATATATCCACATACATTCACACACACATTAACACACTCTCGTTCACCCACATACATACCTACCTACCCACACAAACACGCACTTCCACACACATACATACAAATACACCCACAGACACACCCACAGAAACAAACGCAGACACACACAAACATACGTGCACAGACCCATACACACACACAGATACACAGGCACAGACACACAGATGCGACACACACACAAACCCGCAGACACGCAGACTCACACGAGAGAGAGAGCAAGAGTGGGAGAGCAAGAGAGAGAGAGCCAGAGAGAGAGAGCCAGAGAGAGAGAGCAAGAGAGAGAGAGAAAAAGAGAGAGAGAGCAAGAGAGAGAGCAAGAGAGAGAGCAAGAGAGAGAGAGCAAGAGAGAGCAAGAGAGAGAGCAAGAGAGAGAGAGAAAGAGAGCAAGAGAGATAGAGAGGGAAAGAGAGAGAGAGCAAGACAGAGAGAGCAAGAGAGAGCAAGAGAGAGAGAGAGCAAGAGAGAGAGAGAAAGAGAGAAAGCAAGAGAGAGAGAGCAAGAGAGAGAGAAAGAGAGAGAGAGAGCGGGAGAGAGAGAGAAAAGAGAGAGAGAGAAAGAGAGAGAGCAAGAGAGAGAAAGAGAGCAAAGGAGAGAAAGAGAGAGAGCAAGAGAGAGAGAGAAAAAGAGAGAGAGAGAGCAAAAGAGAGAGAAAGAGAGAGAGCAAGAGAGAGAGAGAGAGCAAGAGAGAGAGAAAGAGAGCATGAGAGAGAGAGCAAGAGAGAGAGAAAGAGAGCATGAGAGAGAGAGCAAGAGAGAGAGAAAGAGAGAGAAATAGAAAGAGAGCAAGAGAGAGAGAGAGAAAGAGAGCAAGAGAGAGAGAGAGAGCAAGAGAGAGAGAGCAAGAGAGAGAGCAAAAGAGATAGAGAGGAAAAGAGAGAGAGCAAGACAGAGAGAGCAAGAGAGAGCAAGCAAGAGAGAGCAAGAGAGATAGAGCAAGAGAGAGAGCAAGAGAGAGAGCTAGAGAGAGAAAGAGAAAAAGAGAGAGAGAGAGTAGGAGAGAGAGAGAAAGAGAGAGAGAGAAAGAGAGAGAGAGAGAAAGAGAGGGAGCAAGAGAGAGTGGAAGAGAGAGCAATAGAGAGAGCAAGAGAGAGAGCAAGAGAGAGAGAGAAAAAGAGAGAGAAAGAGAGAGAGAAAGAGAGAGAGAGCAAGAGAGAGAGAAAGGGAGAGAGCAAGAGAGAGAAAGAGAGAAAGACAAAGAGCAAGAGAGACAGAGAAAGAGAGGGAAAGAGAGATATAGAGTAAAGGCGATCACCGTGATACTGACCACGACATCTTTCTAGCACCGACTGCTTTATTTTCATATTGGTGTAGCACCATATGTCCGAGCTGAGAAGATACATAGCAGGGGCAGTTTACATTCTCACCTGTATGGGACTGAAGGTTACACAGGGCTCTTTCAAGTGGGAAACCTTCAGATAGCAGCCCATGTGGGGTGAGCAGGAGGGAGGGACCTTCGACCGAGGACTGAAGTTTGGTTTCAAGCGAAATTTTGCCGACAGAACAAACGAACAAACTGTTATTTTCAAACTGGGCACGCAAGCCCGCATTATCTTAGGCCCTTTCAAACACCCATCTCTCACAAGACAATTGTATTTTATGTATTAGAGAGATCTGGTCAGGTGGGATTGGCCTGGTGCAAGGCTGTCACTCCTCTTATAAAGTGTAAGCGGAAGTAATTGTTTACAATTTAAAATAGCTATTGATTGCCAGTTACTCGACGTGCCTTCCAGAAGTAGTGAACCCAAGCGTGGGCATCGTCAACTGGATTTTGAATTATTGAAAGTTAACCAAATTAGTTTGATTCCGCTGCGAATTAATTTAAGATTGTCACTGTTTGTGTTACCAAAGATTAGTTTAACAAAAGTTTTCTAATTATATTTCTTTTGAGCTCCCCCCCCCCCCCCCCCCCCCCCCCAAACTTTCGTTAGGCTAATGACTATGGATGCAATCCTCATCTGCGATTCTGGGTACTTTAGGAGAGTGGGGGGGGGGGGGGGGGGTTCAAAACAATTGACTCTTCATATGCTTTTTTGTAAGAGGTGACCTGTTAAGGATATGCTGAAATGGGATAGGTTCGGCTAAAAGACGCAGATATCACAGGCTAATTGTAAACCATAACACACGGGCTAAATATCGTTTCTAGACACTTATCATATTGATAATAATAACAATAACAACAAAAACAACAATAATTAGAAGAAGCAGAAGAAGAAGAAGAAGAAGAAGAAGAAGAAGAAGAAGAAGAAGAAGAAGAAGAAGAAGAAGAAGAACAGAAGAAGAAGAAGAAGAAGAAGAAGAAGAAGAAGAAGAAGAAGAAGAAGAAGAAGAAGAAGAAGAAGAAGAAGAAGAAGAAGAAGAAGAAGAAGAAGAAGAAGAGGAAGACCACGAAGAAGAAAGAAGAAGAAGAAGAAGGAAGAGGAGGAGGGAAAGAACAATGGGAGGAGGAAGAAATAGAATTTGTGTGTGTGTGTGAGTGAGTGTGTGTGTATGTGTTCGCGTGCGTGCGTATGTGATTGTGTGTGTCTGTGTGTTTCAGTACTACTGACTGGCAAAACACTTGACGATGATGTAGATATACCTCTACCACTTAAGTACCTCAACTTCTCCCACATCTTCCACTAGGCCTCTTCCTGTTGTGGAAGAAGTACACAAAAGATATCATATGTTACTGGCCTATCATCACAGGATAATGTTTACAGAACTACAAGCTTAATCATCATTTGCAACACAGAGGTGAAACCAGCGTTTAACCGCAGTGATAACGAGAGTGCGACAGTCCAAACAAACCACACATGTTTACTATGGCAACACGTTGAGTAACTGAAGGCACATTACCAATGTCCATTAGATTCCCCAGCCTTTCATTTATATCGAAACTCTCTTTGTAGTTCATGTTCAACAAGGCAACTTGTGGTAACGTAATTCAGCGGTTCTCAGGTTTTCATGTTTGACCGTTGGAGATAGGACGAGTGTATGCTAGTTTGGTGACACTTTATGACTGTCATTATTACACCCTGGACTGGTCTAAGAATATCGTGAAGAATATCACAGAATATCACTGAATGATAGAAAAGAAAAAGAAAGGTAAGGAAAAGAAAGGGAAAGAAAAGAAAGAAAGAACATCTTATTAGAACAATTAAAAGTAAACAGATTGTTGTTTTCCCCCTCTCCTTTATTTGTTTGTTATTGCTGTTTCTATTGTTGCAGACATTTTATGAGAAGTAATGGACTCTAAAACTTGGTAGCAACTGACAATAGTGATGAAACGAGAACAAGAGGAGAGCGGAGGAATAAGTACCTGGATGGATTGACGACATGGATGGGGCGATACGTCGATCTAACCTGTGTTAATGGTGTGAGATGGCGAAACATGACAGCCTACGCTTACCGGTAAGGCACACGATGATGATGATGATGATGAAGGATCTATTGTAACAGGAATATGTCATCAGTTGTTTGTCAGGAGTTAGGATTCTGCGCATAATTAGAATAATCAACAAGTCTTGGCTACATTTACATTCCCTTTCAAGAACCATCATTTGTTTATTAGCAGAGATATTTGCAAATGGAAAACGTGGTTATATAAACAACATCTGATATAATCGTTGACGTGCCATATCAAAGAGAGGGAGAAAGACAGCCTTGACGCACTCACTTTCTGGAAGTTCTGAAGGTTAACTGTCAATCAAATTAGTATATTTAGGTGTAGAGATATTTGATGCAATCGATAGGCAAATAGAAACTCTCACGTTAGAACGCACATAGTAAACATGTTTTAGCATACAAGAATCTTCCAGAAGCAGTAGTGAGTAGCAAAACACACATTACGCATTCCAGCGTGGGTGAAAAAAAAACAATTCCGGGCAAGACCCACCAAAAAATACCCCCCAAACCCTAACAAATCAGAAAATGCAAAGATGTCTACTCCAAAACTGCAAGTACCGAAACGTGTCGCGTGCGTATTTAAAGCTTCCATTAAATCGGATTTGTGGAAACTTATGTGTAGCCAGAGGAAATTCGATTTATAAAACAATTAATTACTCTTTTCCCGGAAACCGACATCAATCCGGTTTAAAATCGGCGCGACTACCGGGAAATCCTGACTGTTGTTGGCAGTGTGAACAGGCGGGTCAGATCTCACATAAGGGAGATAGGTTAGCACCGTCTCACTGAATACGATATTCTGGGAGTGTGGCGCGTATTAATTGTTCCTCTCACGTCTGCTGTGCCGCTCGAAGTGACAGAAGAAGTGAAATAACGAAGAGGATTTGGAGGGAAAGTGGTTGGGGATCTGTACAAGTAGTCGTGCAGAAAATGGCTTGGCTGATAACGAACAGTTAACAAATACCAAAATATGTGTGACGGAGTAGAGGATTTTCACGAGAAAATGCTGCACTGCTGTATAAAATTTTTTTTATTGCAAGTAGGTGAAATATAGACAGCTAAAATTTAGTCAAATCTTTGGGAATGATGGGCCGAACTATCGGCCTAAAAGCAATATGGACAAAAAGACGACTGGACAATACGTCGGCCCGGTAATATAAGCCACTAGATTGACTGGCTGGTCTTTATAGCAGCTAATCAGATTTCTTCTCACATTTATTCCAGTTAATTGGCGGTTTTCGTAAAAGTTTGATGCGTTGTATAATTTTAATTTTTTTTTCGGTGGGGGGGGGGGGGGGGGGGGGGGACCCCTTATTCAACAATGGTGAAAAGGACTTTGCTCCATAGCAACCAAAATATAGCAGGAGGCAGAAAAAGAGTATCTGAGGGTCAACAGGTGTCTGAAGAGCCAACATGGGCCTTGCTTCGAAAACACAAGTGTCAGGACTTATTTAGGCTTCATTCGTCTTAATAGTTAAATAATTGTTCAATTTAGTCATGTTTGTCTCCAGCAATTAACAAAAATGCATGCATGAAAATGCAAACTCTGTAGATAACTTTATTGTTTGTTTGTTTTAGTATCCAAAAGCAACGAGTTGTTAACCCTTAGGCTCGGTATTATGGATATCGCAACCTTTCGGCCTTGATTCCAATGTAAATACCGTAAATCTGGGAGAAATGTGGCTTTTCTGCCTACCCCCGGGAGTGAACTCGGACCACAAGGAGTTCGTCAGCCAGTCACCGCGCAATCAGGTTTAAAGAGCCGGGCAGATAACTTTAATAAATGTTGAGATGTCAGTGTGATTAGCAAAGTTTAAGTTAGTACATTCAATTTCCTTTACGAATATTTATAGTTATATATCGTTACAAATTTGGTCAGCGCTCAACACTCAAGAGAAAGACGAGACGGATATACAATCCGACAGTTACTGGTGCCATCGGAATTGGAACTCTTCGTTTGCTGTTGAAATGGGGACGGGGCGCTTATGGGAGTGTTCGAAGTGCTGTGATATCGATTCCTAATTCAACATTCAACAATAAAACAAAGGAGTCAAAGACAAAGAACCGCCTATTCAAAATTAGTATAAAACGAAGACAAACATATAGAAACCCGCTGTACGGCAAAGAAAGAGGATAATGCCAGTCAACTCTTCATTGGTATGTTGAGCATGTAGAATGAGATGAAGGACGAAGCACAAATGTGTCGAAACGATCTCGATAGGGAAAACAGTAACAAGTAAACTGATAACCAGGGACTTTGTTGGGTAATTTAAACTTAAGACAATCCAGATTTTTTAGACATGGTGTGAGCAGGATAAGATTAAACATCTGATAACAAATGTATTATTCTATCTGTACTTCTTTCTGTGAGTGCGGATTCATACATAACCATTTTTTGTGGGGGGGGGGGGGGGGGGGGGGCGCGCCCAGGGGGGGGGGCGGGGGGGGGGGGGTGTTAGTGGTCTTGAGGCATAACGTCCACCTCGAGCGCTGGAGGTCCCGGGATCAAGTCCCGGTGAAGGCTGGGATTTATTCACGTAGACTTCTAGTAATATCCCTGGTCTCTGGGTAGTGAGATCGGACGCCAGTGTGTATTGTTGCGCTCGTAAAAAAATCTTTTGGTAGTTGGAAATCGAAACGAGTAGCCTAACGGCGCTGCCCAAACAAAAGCTTTTAATTAAAAATCAACAAAAAATATTTTAGGATCCTCGCCTGTGCTACGAAGCTCGTGCACTGCGCTGAGACTCTTTGGTATCAGACTTGAGTTACAAATAGAACGCAGCACTTATGGGTTACTACCCTTGTGCTATGATGTTGATCCGTTGTAAAAACCATAAAAATATCAATTTTGTTCATCGTTCGACAGTCCAAAATTGTACAGTTGCTTGGGTTAACAGCCTGTGCTGCGCTGGAAGATAAACCGAGGAAGAGTAATACGTAAAAGTTGCCTTCTTTCAGTCGTTTCCTCGAAGGGCGGGGTCTCTCCATGGCGAGGTAGTTAACTGTTTCGTGCTCGGTGTTAGAGGGTGGCGTGGGTGTTTTCCATAGCTGTGACCTACGAATCACGTGAGTAATATTTATGAAGACCTTTTAGTATCGTCACGATTTTTACTTCTTCGTCTTCTTCCTTTTTCTTCTCCCCCTCCTCTTCTTCCCTTCCTTCTCCTCCTCCTCTTCTTCTTCTTCTTCTTCTTCTTCTTCTTCTTCTTCTTCTTCTTCTTCTTCTTCTTCTTCTTCTTCCCCCTTTCTCTCTTTATAGAAAAACGACTTAGCAGGTAACACCCCCCCCCCCCCCCCCCTTCTCCTGTTTGTTTTCCTTCATGTCAGACCCTAGTACTAACCACGCCGCTATCAAGGGTTCAAATACTGCTAAAGAAGGAATTTGTATCCAGCCATTTGGTTTTATAAACAGAATTGCAATGTTTCCTATGAACATATATCTGACATTTCAAATGGCCACATTTCGCACGCAACTCCTACTCTTAAAAAAATCTAGAACCGGCTCCTGTCTCAAATTTGCCCCCTAAC
>CAJHNH020002622.1:70000-75000 GCA_905116865.2 Candidula unifasciata | reverse complement strand
GGTAGCAATGTCAAACTAGTTAGTTGCGTATCCTTTACAGGACGTTTCAGAACCAACCCCAGCATTTTTTAGCTGTTGTGGTTTTTCTAGGCAAGTTTACGTCCAGTAGTTTGCCATTGCTTTTTGACGGTCGACTTTTCGATACCACTGTCGAAACCTACGCAAGACGCAATGTCCGCGGCTGGGATCGAACCCGGCACCCTGGCATTACGAAGGGCGTTCGCAACGCCAAAGCCGCCACAGACGCCGACAATGTCAAACTACTGGACGTAAATTTACCTAGAAAAACCACAACAGCCAACAACTGCTGGGGTTGGTTCTTCAACGTCCTGTGAAGGATACGCAACTAACTGACATGTACGTCTGCACAATTATCTCACGTGCTTTAACATCTTTGGCAATCTTAGCAACAGTATTAACAAGTTACAAGACAATTGCAAGGTTACTGTAATTTCCATCACATTTGTAAAGTTACAGATAGGTTTAAAAGGTTTGAGGTTTAAGGTATAAACAACGGATCAACAACTGGCACAAATTACCCCCCCCCCCCCCCAACCACCCCCTCTCCTTTTGTTTCCTTCCCCTCCCCCGCCACAACATCCCAAAAGAAAAAACATTCTTTTCCTCAATATTATTATAAAGATACTGAGTAAGAAACAACAACCATAATCACATGTTTTCTTCCATGCCTCTATCTGACAAGCAAGGAACTAAAAGTCTGCATATAAATAGGTCAGATCTGTAAAACAGATGTGTACGTAACACATAAGGTCCTGAATAAAATCAATGGACTTCCGATTCCGACACTGATAGGGAATGGATGGCGGTTGAGAACTTGGCTTATGTTGACCGTTCTCGTCGCTGTTTCTGCTCCAGTTTTGATGTTGCAAGATTGTGGAAGTCCGGTTTGCAGCCGGAGCTGCAGCGTTTAGTGCTCCTGGCGGCACTATGAGCTGTGATTATCGGTAATTGACTGAGTTCCAGATTCGTATATAATGGCAATGACGGTCGGTGTATTTTTCTTCGTTGAGTTCCTGGAACAAGGCGTGGGCTATAGCTACTATTTATTTGCTGGCCGTGGCTGCAACTTGGCCAAGGACATGTGGAGAGTGGTCAGGAATAGTTTCAATCTACTCATCCCCCAGCTATTCGTCGAATGAAGTTGATTTTCAGCGATGACGCCTGGTCTCGCAGTGTGTTTAAGGAGGCATGCACCTTATGGTTTGTCAGATCAAATCGTGTGTGTTTTGCCGACTGCAGACACTTTGTATGGCTACGGCATTCGCTTGAAGTATCCAGCGTATCTGTCTTAGTTTGTGTTTAAAATCACTGGCACCGGCGGTTGATCAATTATGGGCCAAGCTCCTTTGCTGTGATGCCCAAAACTGTAATAACTAACTAACTAACTAACTATAAAATCAATGTCCTCAAGTGGACGATCAGCCGGTGAAGTCTAAGAACAAGAAGCAAAAGGTTTAATTTTATATTTGGCATATTGTGCAGAACACTAAATCTCCAATGGACAAATGTCAGATCCAATACGAAACAAAAGACAAGAAATCAAGATTTATCAAATTGTATAAGATAGCGCCGCTGGAACATCATCGGCCATGCACTCAGAATGGATAAGAGCAGATAGCCCCCATCAAGCCCTCCTAGGGAAAAGAAAACGGGGAAGGCCAAGAGAGACTTGCGTCATCAGGAGAGGCTCAACCATGGGCTTGATAAACATCCAAGACCTGGAGCATGTGGCAACAAACTGCCAGTTATGGAAAGCTATGTCCTCTGCCCTATGCACCGCCCTATGCTCAAGAGGAAAGACTAACTAACTAACTGTGCTGCAGCCAAAAACCACCCCCTCCTTTTGCCTTATCGATAAACCCATGAGGCGGAAACGGGTAAAACCCACTGTCCCCTAAAAAGCATGTCGTAAAAGCCGACCAACTGAGAGTTTTCTGAAATGGGATGTGCTAGCCGAAAGGTGCAGATATCGCAGCCTAGCTGTAAGCCACATAATAATCTGCCAACAGCCTTTGTTTTAAGGGTTAACTTTGAGGTAAATATAACGAAAATAAACCATATTTAAACTTAATACAGGTTATTATTGACGTAGTTAATTTATCATTCCGTGTGTGTCATGAAGTAATTAAATTTGACGTTCTTAACAATCAGAGTTCACACAGCATGAAATTAGTGATTATAGAACAATAAATTAGTCTTAACAGTGTTTGTAATAGGCATTAAAATATAACAAGAGTGTTAAAAGTCATTTCAAACATTCTAAGCCCTTGAAATGCATGACTGCAGATAGTACTCGCCACACTGCCTTTATGTATGTGTGCGTGCATGTATGTATGTTTGTATGTATGTTTGAATGTAAGTATGTATGTTTGTATTATGGCTGTACCGAATAGTGATTTTCACTATTCGGCCGAATACGAAAAGCGGGACCAACTATTCAGCCGAATACGAATACGAATAGTGTATCATCATCATAAGCTGCCTTGCCGACTGGCGTGGGCGATTATTCCTCGCCAAAATCTGCGGTCTCCTGCAGCATGTATTAGCTCGTGTGCTGACATACCTAAATGCCATGCAACTTGACTGTCCAGAATCTTCTCTCGTTGTCTTCCTCTATCCCTCCTTCCACAGATCTTTCCAGTGGTCACATGTTCTATTTTCCCTCTTCTCATAACATGGCCGAAAAATGATGACTGTCTTCTTCTGATGTCTGTGATAAGTTGGCTTCAGGATCCCGCCTCTTTCAAAACCTCTTAGTTGCTTTTTTTTTTTTTTTTTCAACGTATTTTAAGCATTGCTCTGTAAAATCACATCTCTGAGGCCTCAAGAGAGTGTTTGGCCTGCCTACTGATTGTCCAGGACTCACAGCCATATGTTGAAACTGGATGTATGTAGCAATTCTTTTTCTAACATTTAATGACAAAGATGCATAAGATGTTCTTTATTTTATGAATGCAGTTTTTGCCTGTCCTATTCTGTTTCTTATTCAGTAATTCATCTTCCATCTGATGTTTTCCATGTGCCAAATTCGTATTTAAATCACCGTTCGCTAAACTGTTCGTTCGATAAAATTTAAACGCACCTTCATATTCTTGTTAGCAATATCTTTAAATTTGATTTGGGCAAAGACACCCTGAAAGAACGAAAAAATGCATGATCTTAAGGTTACAAAAGTATGTGAAATGCGTGTCCTCGATGGTAACCGATAGCCGTTCACTCACGCGTTACGACAATATTATTATGCCCCACTACACTTACCCTGACTATCCCATCCCAATATTTCACTCTACACACTCACTCCCACACAGAGAGAGACACAGAAGTGTGAGAAATGTGTGATGAATACGGTAACGAAATCCCTATTCGCTCACACTATGATAAAAATCTCATTATGCCCCACCACACTTACCCTGACTATACCATCCCAATATTTCACACTACACACTAACTCCCACACAGATAGAGACACAGAAGTGTGTGAAATGTGTGGTTAATACGGTACCGAAATCCCTATTCGCTCACATTATGATAAAATCTCATTATGCCCCACCACACTTACCCTGACTATCTCATCCCAATATTTCATACTACATACTCACTCCCACACAGAGAGAGACACAGAAGTGTGTGAAATATGTGGTGCCAACGGTAACGAAATCCCTATTCACTCACACTATGATAAAATCGCATTATGCCCCACCACAAATATCCTGACTACATCATCCCAACGTTACCCCCAGTTCCCATCTCATGATCATTGGACTTGTAAATAACATCAGGTTCTGGAGCAGACCATCCCAGATGACAACTCTACAGACATTATTGATATGTTTGATGGAGTTTTGAGTCGATGGAGGCCACTATTGGTCATCAGCATTGAGCATAAATGGCTCCAGTGTTTGTCCAGCTCTTCACACGCTGCTCTAGTAAAGGCGACTGGACATACCAATGTCTAAAGCTCACAAGGGCGATCACTCTCCCAAGTTGCCGCCCCTGTGTTTGGTAATGTTAATGTATTTACTGAGTTGCTCACATCTGGTCTGTACTTTGTCTTTTATGCATTTGAACTACCAAATAAATATTTCTAGGAGTGCCGGTATAGCTGTGGCTAGCCCGTCTGGTACCAGTTCGGTTAACATGTGTTTGAATCCAACTCGAAGGATACATTTTCAATAAAATGTTGCCTAGGTTGAATCACTCTAAGACTGGTAAAAAGAAGTGTAATAGAACGTAAAGGCAGCCCCCATCCCCCATAATAAAAATTCCTTATATCTTGTTTAACCTCCCCAAAAACTTATTATTATTCGTCTGCCTTTCTAGCCCCCAATTGAGCATAGGCCCTCAGTCAACCCACGCCAAGTCGTTCTATACTTTGCTATTGTATGCCGCTTCCCCCATGTCCTCCTAATGTTTTTAATTTTACTCTCTGGCTCTGTAGCGGCCCTCAAGCGTAGTTGATAGCGCGTTGGGCGTCAGTTGACAATCCCCATGCGTGTCCGGTCTCGGGTTCGAGCCGAGGGATGGAAGAAAAGCCGTATTCTCCCCAGATTAACGATGTAGGTGGCACCGAGGCTGAAGGTCTATGCTCAAGTGATTCCGGTTTTAAAAACAAAATCAACGCGGCACCAGTAACTGCTACAACAGAATCTTCTCTCTTAATCTCCCTATGCATATTTATCCTCTAACTTTCCCACCGAGAGTGATGTACTCAAGTGTTCTCCTTCCCGTGACACAATCAAAGAATGTATATTGTCTCCCCCTGATGCCGGAAGTCGCCGTGGTGTGCGGCGGCTAAACGCCCGACTGCGGATCAGACCGTCGTGGGTTCGCGTCCTGACGGAGCCGGACTTTTTCTTCTTTAAAAATGACGTCGACTCCCATGTAGACCCATCATTGAGTAGGTACCAGGTGCAGTCCTGGGAAGTCAAGGCGGCCGGCGTGTTGCTGACCACAGCACTCACCAAGTTCCGATCGGTATT
>CAJHNH020002622.1:55000-60000 GCA_905116865.2 Candidula unifasciata | reverse complement strand
GTACACACATTTTGTGTCATGGGGAGAAACAAAAATGTTCGCCTTAAGGAAACAGCAGTGTGTGGAATTGTAAATTTTAAAATCACTAGATTTAATTGCCCGGCCTCGCTCGGGATAGTGAAAGAAAGTTGTATTCTCATCTTGGTCTCAACCGCTGTCGGATATCTGGCAGAAACTCCACAGAGGAGCAAGCACAACACGAACTTTCGGACTTTATGTTTCTCTTGGACGTCTCATTTCTTAAACCAGTCAATGTCCCATTTCAGTTCATGTTTGGTGATTCTCTGAATTTTCTGTAGCAAATACATTTTTACATGGTGTGAGACCTGCCCCCCCCCCCTCTCCCCCGCCCCTCCCCCAACACCTTTCCAGTTGATATGAGCTCCAAGAACAGTTGTTCCCATAGTTAAAGCTATCTCTACCTTAGCGCTCCTTTGAAGAGATAGGGTGTGAATTAAGACTGAAATTCAGCAATCTGGCAGTCGCTCAAATTTATCTCAGTCTACGTTTCACATAAGATAACAACGAAATGTGATTTAAACAAAAATTATGCATCCCTTAGATGTACGAGGGAAAATATTCAAAGGGATGTAACTCCAGCGAAAGTTTACTTCTAATGCTTATGGAATATATAAAACAATTGCATAGTAACATATCCGCTAATGTGACTGTAAATCAAACAATACAGCTGCAATGGGAACTGAAAATCGAACTCGTATATTGATCACGGTTTAGGGGGAGTTAACAGTTCATTTGAAATAAACACAGAATACAGAAAGGATTTGTGATACATAGGATGGATAAGGATATGGACAATCACAGGACAATTATAATGAGCTCTATCTACATGTACGTAGGAATGTTCAAGATATTTGTGAGAAAGTGAGGGCAAGACGTTTGGAACAGCCTAACTATACAGTAACAACAATTCCAGGCATAGACAGAAAGGCTGAAGAATGTGACCTAGTACTGCATGCAGAAACCCTTGAACATGTATACAAGTGTTTTTCAAAACCCGAATGGACACATGTATATACCGATGGATCATTGAAGGAAGCAGAAAAAACCGATCAGGACACTGCAGGCTCAACTAACACATGCATAAAATAAAGATTGTACAGTCCCCACAGTGTGCCTGTCAAACAGGACCACAAACACCTCAGCACATTCTGCAGACCTGCCCAATCTACCTTCAGCTTCGAAAAGACACCTGTCCTCAAGAGCAAAGCGTGCAGAGCAAGCAATGGGGAACCATGAAGGACCTGCTACTGACATGCGAGTTCATAGAGGCAACACACCTGATGGTCCGATCTGAGCATACGAAACCGAACGCAAAGAAGAAGAATAATAAACACACTATAGAAGCATTTATACAATTGCCAGTCGGGATTGCGAGGTAGTCAACATCACGTCAGCTGTCAATTCTTCACGTGTCATTGACGGGTGCTCTTTTAAAGCTGGAAGGGGTGTGGGGGACACTGTGGAGTGGAGGTTAGACTCTCTTCTGCAAATCAGAAGGTCGTGGGTTCGAGTCCTGACGGTACCTTGCTATTCTTGTTTTTCCTATAATAGGGCTCCGGAAGCACATGGAAATGTATAATAGTATTTCGTCTCCCCCCCCCCTCCCCTACCCAACTCCCCCGCCCCCTTTGTTGGTGTTATATGTACACGCGAAGACTTGCCATTCGCAAACTTCATTATTTTTGCTTCATTACTACCCCCCCCCCCTTTTTTTTCCCAATTCCCTCCCCCCCCCCCCCCCACCCCCAATCCCCACACCCCCACCCCCAAATCACACACAAACCATCCCTGTTAAAATCGCCTCTCTTTTTTTTCGCTGCTGTTAATAAATGCCTACAGGTCTGTAGTTCACTGTCATCGGCTCGCAAAGGACCAATATGGTGTCATTGCTCCGGTACACAGAACCATTCACTGATCACTTGTGATTGAAATCTCTTGTCTAATCAGCTTGCCTTTGTTGCTTGTAAAAACACTAGTTTCCTGTTCCTACGAGGGTTGTAGCGCCAGCATGTTTACGCACAGCTTCATTCAAATATCATGTGTCCTTGATTTCATTTTTTGATTATAATTTACTTTTTGTTTATCTATGCCGTTAATAGCTGGAGAGGTGAAACCTCTCTCTAAGGATGTAAAACCAAGGTTAAACTAAAGACGTGAAACAAAAGTTACATTCTGCTACAGCTGCGCCTAGGGCGCTTCATCATCTTCTTTCTTCTTCTTTCTTCCTTCTTCTTCACTCTGCTTTCTTCTTATTTATTCTTCTTTATTTTTATTTCCTCTTTCATTTTTTTTTTTCATTTTTCTTCCATTTTCATTTTTCTTCTCTCTTCCTCTTTCTTCTTCCAGCTTTCTCTTTCTTTATTTTTTTTATCTGTAGTTCTGTCTTTTTTTTAGTCTTTCTTTCCTTCTTTTTTTCTTGTTCGCTTATTCATCTTCTTCTTTATCTCTTCAGTTTTCTGTCTTCTTTCTTCTTCTTTTTTTTTTCTTCTATCTTTTTCCTTCTTCATGTTTATTCTTGCTTCTTCTTTCCTCATCTTTCTTCTTCTAACTTGCTCTTACTTTTTTTTCTGCATTTCTATCTTTCTTTCAGTCGTTTTTTATTTTCTAATTCTTTCTTTCTTTCCTTCTTCTTCTTCGTTATCTCTTCTGTTTGCTGTCTTCTTCCTTCTTCTTTCTTGTTATTTTTTTTCTTTGTTTTCTTCCTTCTTCATTTTTATTCTTTCTTCTTCTTTCTACCTTTCTTTTTCTAGCTTCCTCTTTCTTCTTTTTGTTTTGTTCTGTATTTTTGTCTTTCTTTCAGTCTTTCTTTCTTTCTTTCTTTTTCTTTTTTTTTCTGTCCTTCTTCTTTGTCTTCCTCTTTTCTGTATTCTGTCTTCTTCTTTCTTCTTTCTTCTTTTTTTTTTCTTTCTTCTTCTTCCTTTTTCATTTTTTTTTCTTTCTTCTTTTTTCCTCTTTCTTCTTGTAGCTTCCTCTTTCTTCTTTTTTTTTTGTTCTGTATTTTTGTCTTTCTTTCAGTCTTTCTTTCTTTCTTTATTTTTTTCTTTTATCTTCTTTTTCTTCTTGTTCTTCTTCTTCCTCTCTTCTGTCTTATTCCTTCTTCTTTCTTTTTTTTCTACTTTATCTTTCTTCCTCTCCCTCTTACTCTTTTTTCTTCTGTCTTCGTTTCCTTCTGTTTTCTTTCTTCTTTCTTCATGCTTTTTTCTTTTTTCTTCTTCTTTCCTCTTCTTTCTCCCCTTTACTCCCTCCTTTCTTCATCATCAAGTCATTCCGTGTATGGTTTCCTGCCTAAAAATAAGCAAGAAGGATAAGCCCACTGCCAGCAAGTTTCTCAAAAAGCGACATGTTCAGGGTTATTGAAAGGGTTTGTGGAATGTATTGAGCCGAAAGGCACAATACCGAAACTTAGCTGTAATCTACAACACAACATACAAACCTCCCTGTTACGGGTAAACGCAGCAGCAGCAACCGTAGAAAAAGAAGGCTGACATTTCCAGCAGTGGTTATCTTTTTTCCGCCACTATACGTTACTAGTTTATTAAAATTTTCAAAGGGTAAATCTTAGTTATCTTTTTTTTTTTTTTTGAACTTCCGGTCACAATGGACGTTAGGCAGCGGCACTTCGAAACAGAGGCAAATTTTTTGCTTCTGCCGGACGGTGGCCGATGCATTTTTGCTCCATTTGTAGACTGGATATAGTTTCGTCGCCCAGCTTCTGAGTTGAATGCATGGCGTGACCCTGTAAGCTGCGGATTGCATTTGGAATGTTTTTTCGACTGTGACCAACGTGTTGGTGTGAATTGTAGATTCAGAAAATGGCGCGATGCCTGTCGTACAGTGTTGTGGTGCCCGTATGTGATTTAAATTGATCGCGTGGGCAACTGCTGATCTGTTGGCGACTTCTGCTACCATCAATGATGAACTGCAATTCTAATACTGTGATAAACATTCTGTGTGTTTTTCGTTGGCACAGGAGCGGAGCAAAGATGGGGTGACCCGTTTGTTATGAAGCTGAAACTAAGACTACCAGACTACCAGACTAGTTATCTATTTATAGTAAAGTAAAAAAGTAAAGGTCTCTTTTCCACGCTTTCATGTGTGCTGGGTAAGTTGTGTTACACCTATACTTTATAGACTAGTCAGCACTCGGTGGTCAGTCTCACACTGGCCGCCTTTACTCTTCAGGACTTTGCCTGGTACCTACTTCAGGCCGGGTCGATTTGAGAGGCAAAGTATTTTTTTTAAGCCATCTTCTTTCGGATTTGAACACACTATCTTCAGATCCGCAGGCAAGCGTCTATCCGCTGTTTTTTTTTTTTTTTTTTTTTTTTTTTTTTTTTTATATATATATTGTATCTGTAACTAAATTACATTTGACACCCAAACCTGCCGCTCCTCCTGTGGTGAGCTATCTTTCGTTGAACTATCAATCATCATTAAGATCATTGGCACCTTTCCGTCTTTTTCAGACGATAGTGTTATGTTACGCTATTTGGAGGCATGAGACTCACAGCCCATGGCGAGTCGAGTGTGACTAGCAAGACCCGCCCGTGTCAAGAAAAGTCTTCCACAATGATAGCATGGGATTTTAGGACCATTGTTAACAACAGGTGTGTTTAATCCGTTTCTTTTCAGACGCTCAGCTTTCATCCTTTCTACAATCACTTCTTCCTTCAGTCTCATTCCCTTCCTGATATGCCCTTTCCACACAACACGGTCCATGGCATTTTGTTCCCATGAGTCCGCCTTAATACCTGTATCATTCATGTCCCGCTTGCACATATCTTTATAACGTTGTAGAGGTCGTCCTCGACATCTTCTTCCTGTCTTTAATTCACCATAAAGGGACTCTGCCATCCTCCATTCTCCTGGTTTGACCCAGCCACCTGAGCCTTCGTAGACTCTGCATGGAAAAGACTATTCTAGTACTTGCTCTTTCCAGTACTTCAGTGTTTGTGATTTTGTCCTGCCACTTAATGCCA
>CAJHNH020002622.1:42500-50000 GCA_905116865.2 Candidula unifasciata | reverse complement strand
GGACTAGGTCGTTTGGTTCACACATGAAATTTTAACTATCCCTGGTCATCATCACTGGAGCTATGGGGTTCATGCTTTGTGCCACACTCTCGTCAGGTGACTAGCTGTTTTGCGGAGAGAAACCCTCCCATTAAAAAAAAAATATAGTGCAAAAAATTCTACCTTTTCGACCTTCTCTGATTTTTTTTTAACTCTTAAAGTTATACATCGTTGTAAACGCATATTTTTCAGCCTAACTTATAAGTTTGAGTTATATACTTATTCTTCACATGACTTTGCAGAACCAACCCGAGCATTTATTGGCTGTTGTGGTTTCTCTAGGTCAATTTTACGTTCAGTAGTTTGCCTTTGCTGCTCGAACGGTCAGCTCTCGGTACCACTGTCGAAGCCAACGTAAGACAAACCTAGTACAGCTGGCCTCGAACTCAGCAGCCCGGCATTACTAGGAACATTCGCAACGCCTATAACATATGAAAAAGGGGGGAAAATTTAATTTCAATTAAAAAAAATTATGGTCATTATTTAAATGCAATGTGTGTATGTGTGTGTGTGTGTGTGTGTGTGTGTGTGTGTGTGTATATATATATATATATATATATATATATATATATATATGCGTGCGTGTGAGTTTGTGTGTGTGTGTGAGTAGTAATAATAACAACAACGTCCCTCCTATTTACAAATAAACTTGGCACGAAGATAAAACTGTTCTGTACAACTATTGTTCAATCTGCATAATTTAAAGTGTTGAGATAATTCACCAGCGTTCAATGATTATTTACTATCGCAATCATTACGTCAGCAAATTCACTGGTGTTATTGTAATGTTCAAATGAAACCGGCGAATTACTTTGTAGAGAAAACATAACTAACCAGAAATTAATGATTTAATTGTATAGTTTACCAGCAACAGAATGACTTATCTCGCATTACTCTTCTAGCTGACGTGTCAGTTTCACCAACGCTATCGTGTCTAATTATTTATTGTTGTGTGAACTGCGTTTTGGATAGTTTTACAATCGGTGTAGGATACATTTCAGTGTACATGGATATCTGCGTAAGTGGTAGAGTCTACCAAACCTGACTTCCCACTTGTGTCAACGGTTCGGGCAGATAAGCACATTGGGGAGGATATTAGTCTTATCATATAACGAGGAAATGCAGCCTAACCACCCAATGTTTGACAGGGCAGACTCTTGGTTGTCAGCTGGTTTCAGAGAAAAACTCTGTAATGTAGACAAACAGAGCACTGCTTCTATGATCAGCCTATGCTGCTGCTGCTGCTGCTGCTTTTTCTTCTTCTTCTTCTTCTTCTTCTTCTTCGTCTTCATCTTCTTCGTCTTCTTTTTCTTCTTCTTCTCCTTCTCCATCTTCATCTTCTTCTTCTTCTTGATCTTCTTCTTCTTCTTCTTCTTCTTCTTCTTCTTCTTCTTCTTCTTCTTCTTCTTCTTCTTCTTCTTCTTCTTCTTCTTCTTCTTCTTTCTTCTTCTTCTTCTTCTTCTTCTTCTTCTTCTTCTTCTTCTTCTTCTTCTTCTTCTTCTTCTTCTTCTTCTTCTTCTTCTTCTTCTTCTTCGGCATTTTGAGTCCTTGAGTTTCATTGCTGCAGATATCACCCGCCTCCATTCATCTCTCTGGTTGGCCTTCTCATTCCAGTTGGTGACACCAATTGTTTGTAGGTCTGTCTGGACACTATCTCTCCATATTCTGCCTCTAAGACGACGACTATTCATCTCCCTTGTGTATACAGTTTTCACTTCTCTGTCATCTGACATACTTTTATTCTTTCTGCAGCATGCTATGTTTCAAATGCATTGGTGTTATCTTTCCCCTGGAGTTAACATAGCAGCCCGAGATAGGTATTACCCTGCAGGCATTGTCTCTTGAATAATGCCTCGAATACTGCCGAGGCATTTTGTTCTAACGAGGAAGAACTGTATTCCAGAAATCTCACGAACTTAACTGCAAGTCAGACACGCCATTGTCAGCTGCTGCAATTCCCATGTCCCCCTGTAGGACGATGGAACACTATCATTTAGAACAATGGTTCTGATTTGATAAGATTTGATTCACAGCACTCGGGGCATTCCCATAAGCGCTTTGTCCCTATCTTCAGCAGCCAGTGAAGAGTTCCGATACTAATAGTGCCAGTAGCATTCTGATTAAACACCCGTCTTGCCTTTCCTCTGAGCCTCGAGCATCTGCCAAAACCTCTCGTCACTCCCGTCTGAATCAATCTCACCATACAGCGGTGATCCCTCGGATCCTCTGATCTGTGCACGCTCCCACAAGGCACTAACAACGTCTGCCTTATCATGCATCAGTATTCCAACAGTTTGTGCAGAGCAGCCAATCTGTCCGTCTGTTCATTTCCCAACACACCAGCGTTACCCGGTTGAAACAAAATACAGACAATTCTCCTCATCTGTGTCTTCCGCAGCGAGGCATGCCACTCTGCACGAAGCATGCCTGTCCTGATCTTCCTCAGCATGTTTTCTGAGTCGTTACAATCACGATGTGTGTGTGTGTGTGTCTGTCTGTCGTGTTTTCTAACCAGCTGAAAGCTGCAGTGAACAGTGATTCTCAACCTTCCTAATGCCGCAACCCTTTAATACAATTCCTCAAGTTGTGGCGACCCCCAGCCATAACATTTGTTTTCGTTGCTTCTTCACAACTTCAGTCAATATATGTTTTCCAATAGTCTTAGGTGAGGCCCGTAAAAGGGTCGTTCAACCTCCAAAAGGGCTGCGACCTACAGGTTAAGAATCGCTGCTTTAGAACATTAGTTCTCAACCTTTTGTGCACGACACCCCACTGAATATAAGGCAAGACCTTTGCAGTTAACAAGGCAGGCAGAAGGAGTTATCACGCTGCAGTCTTTTTAATACTGCCTGGGCAGTTTGTTATAAAAAGAAAGAAACCTTATTCCTCTCATTTCACGCACTTATTGTGAAGAAATGGATCTCAAATCAAGCTAGTCTTGCAATTCACAGTTTCTATCGGCATTGTGTGTAATCCCTATGTCTCTGAAGAACAAGTTCTTAACCTTTCTCCCTCTTGGATATATGGCAAGACGTCCACAAGCACCTCCAACTTTAAACAAAAATGTGATTAAAAAGAGGAGTACAAAAAGAGGCAACACGTTTTGGGTCAGCTAATCTAAAATAAATTGTGTGTGTTTTCCTATTAATTGCATTGTTTTTACCGTAGAGGTACAAACTGTCCAGGAAAACAAAAACATGTTTTTTTTTTCCTTACAAATAGCTTCAAAAAATATTTTATTTATAATTAGACTGAAAAGAACAGGTTACTATAAGTAACAAGTCGACGTCTCTGGCTTAGGCGTTGTAAACGAGTTTCGTAACGCCAGGGTGCCGGGTTCGATCCCAGCAGCGGGCCTTGCTTTGGTTTCGACAGTGGTTTAGAGAAGCTGACCATCCGGAAGGCAATGGCAAACTACTGGACATAAATGTGCCTTAAAAAACCACAACAGCAAAAAATGCTGGGGTTGGTTCTGCAACGTCATGTAAAGGGCATGCAACTTACGTTTTTTAACAACAAATATCAGGGAGGGGGGGGGGGAGACTGCCACCCCTCTACCCTTTCTCCATTGTAAACCACTGGTTCAGAAAGACGTACAGGCGACAACCGATACTGTCCTCTCTAATTACATCATCGGAGTGCTGCGTGGTCTCGAGTGCTAGAGGTTCCTGGTTCAATTCCCGGTAAGGGCTTGGATTTTTTCACGTGGACTTGAACTAGAAATTCCACCCTGGTCTCTGAGTAGGGAGATCGGACGCCTGTGTGCATTGTTGCGCACGTAAATATTCTCTTGGCAGTTGGAAATCACAAAGGAGTAGCCAAAGGGCGCTGCCCGGGCAAAATTTTGGGTTTAAAATATATCCAAAGTATTTCAGGATCCTCGCCGGTGCTACAGAGCCTGTGCACTGTGCTGAGCTTCTTCAGACTCAGACTTGAGTTAGAAGAAGAACGGAGCACCCACGGGTTACTTCCCGTGTGTCATGATGTTGATCCGTTGTTCCAACCCCAAACCTCAAACTTCATACATCAGAGAGTCAATGAGATTCTGCACAGTGTGTGAACTTTTCCACACTGGCGATGTTTCAAATATGTGGATATGTTATAATCAATTACTGAAGATCCCTGTGGGGGTACTGGGATCCCATTGTAGGGAAAACAAGCATAGACCCACTGCCTCCTTAACAAGAATGATGTAAGAGTCGGAGTGCCTCTGCCTGAGAGGTAAGGAACTAACAGTTTGCACACACAGATAAAGCAGATCTGTAGAACGGTTGTGCACGCGACATTCAGGTTCTGGAACACGACTAAAGTACAGATGTGGACAACAACCAGAACATGCCGCCAGAGTTTACAGCCGGTTAACGCAAAGAAGAAGAAGAATAGTAACGGAAGAACATATTACTATGCAAAACAGATCATTTCACTAAAGGTTAAGGGTTAAACGCGTTACATATTTTACATAGAATCGATGCTAAAAATCTTGAATCCTGCACACTTAGAAACAAGCCGACGAATGGAATCGAGGTTCAGACATGTTTTACTGAAGAATGTATAAACACCCTGAGTTGTGTTGAGTTAAGAATGGCCACCACAACACTTGGGATATTCCCATAAGCGCTGAGTTACCATCTTCAGCAGCCAGTGCAGTGTTCCATTTCTGATAATATCACTTTTCTTTCTTTTGAGTGTTGGGTGTCAGCCACTTCCTCTGCCCCTCCCCCACCCCACATTTTATTTTAAACATCTGTTTCCGTCCTCTGGCCGACAGTTATTCCATGTTAATCTGTCCTATTTCCACCGTTTCCTTAAATCCTCTTGTCCCATAATTACACTTTGTGTTTTTTAATTCACACAGACTGCGTAGTGTTATTCTAAAGCGCAAAAAACTAAATAAAGACAGCAAAACGTATGAAATGAACTTCTGAGTGAGATTCAATACCACAAGCACACCCACCAAGCTTTAAACACCCAGTGACACAAAGTGTCACAATGCGGATGAGGATCACCCAGGGAGAGGTACCAGAAACACCGTTCAACTCAAAGGTTCTACAGTATAAGGGCCCCCGATTGTAGCCTGGGTGGGGCTTCAAAATAACGAAATATTGCGTCCCACATTGAGACGACAGACATATCTATAAATAAATTCAGTGTGGGAGTGATATTTAACATATATTTTCTGCAGGAGGCGGAGCATCTGATAAAACTCAAAATCTCGTCTCTGTCACAGAGTCTGCTTCAAGACAGTTAGCAGTCATCATCATGTAGCAGGTCTTTTGCAGAACGTCGCTCTCGTCACAGTCAGCCTGAAAGAAACACGGTCTCTCGCCAGTTCTCCCGCCTCATGTACTTTTATACTCAAGGAGTCACTTATTTTCTGTGCCCATCTTTGTGTCGGTCGGCCCCTGCCCCTCCTTCCTGGCACCATGCCTTCTACTATAAATTTTTTTTTAATCCGTCGTGGCGCTTAATGTGGCCAAAATATTTCAGCTTCCGAGACAGGATGCTGTTTACTATCCAATCTTCTTTGATGTTCAGATCTTTCAAGATGTCAGTATTTCTCCTCTTCTTTGTCCAATATTTTTTGAGAATCTTTCTATAGCATTTCAGCTTAAAATCCCCTATTCTCTTTCCTAAGGACTGAGAGATAGTCCCGACTCACATCCGTATGTAGCCACAGTGAAGATGCATGCTCAGTTACCAGTCGAGGAGTGAAATTAAAAGATGTCATTCTATCTGCAGTTTGTAAGTCAATATGCTATGTGCAACAAGGTTTTTATTCGTTTCTGATTATTTAAAACCGTAATTACTAAAAGCTAACATTTGCTTCAGTCATTGCCCTTAGAACCTACATATTGTTACGCCCTTTAAAAAGTTAGTTTACACACACACACACACACACATATTTCTTTGTTATTTCCGTTCATTCTTAATAGCTAGACCCGTGTTTTCCAAGGTTGGTCCTGTCTCCGTTTAGTGAATGCATTTAACAATTTCATGATCCTTGGGTACTAGGATTTGATTTCTGAAAAGCTAGCTTATTAAAAGGTAACAAAACATTTCCGTGTGGTATGAGAGTTGCACCGTGGAAAAGAGTGGGACTTCACCCCCTAAATAAAGCAGTAGCACACAATAGCTAACCTTAACTGTGAAGACCACACTGTATTTTGTAATAGAGCACTACAACAGAAAATTACTACACGTAAAATGCGCTTTCTCCACAAGGTCAATAACAACACAGGGTTACAAATACCAGCACAATAACAACACAGGGTTACAAATACCAGCACAATAACAACACAGGGTTACAAATACCAGCACAATAACAACACAGGGTTACAAATACCAGCACAATAACAACACAGGGTTACAAATACCAGCACAGTAACAACACAGGGTTACAAATACCAGCACAATAACAACACAGAGTTACAAATACCAGCACAATAACAACACAGGGTTACAAATACCAGCACAATAACAACACTGGGTTACAAATACCAGCACAATAACAACACAGGGTTACAAATTCCAGCACAATAACAACTCAGGGTTACAAATACCAGCACAATAACAACACATGGTTACAAATACCAGCACAATAACAACACAGGGTTACAAATACCAGCACAATAACAACACAGGGTTACAAATACCAGCACAATAACAACACAGGGTTACAAATACCAGCACAATAACAACACAGGGTTACAAATACCAGCATTAGAGAGAAAGTCGGGATAAGACCACGTCTGGATTACACTGATCGTCAAAGAATGAAACAGTTCAGCCATCTAGTGAGAATGCAGCCAGATCAAACTGCACATGAGACTTTTTAAAGCAGAACTCTAGGAGGAAGGTGAGAGGAAGACCAAGAAAGAGATGGATAAATTGTGTGGGGAGTGTGGCAGAACCCTGCAAAATAGCTGAACAAATCCATCATCCAAGCCACCTGAGAAGCGCAAGCCAAATACAGAAAACCTGGACACTTTTGCAACTTGGTATCAGCAAGACGAAAAAAGATAAACGAACGAACGAATGAACGAACAAACGAACGAACCAACTTTTTTTTTTAAAGGGTTAAGAATTGGACACGCAGGCCCGTCTAACATTCTGCCCTTCGAGGTCTCCCTCCATTCTTACATCATTTCATTCACATATCAAGTAATAAACATTATCAAAAACATTAAAATATTCAGTACAAGCACTGGAATGTCTATATTTCTAACTACAATAAACCATAGTGGTTGTTATAAATTAGGGAAAATGGACGCTAAAAGAAGAAGATAGACCATTAAAAAACGTTTCAATGGCAGAATTTCAGGTCGACGGCATTCGTTGACTACGTCAAAATTTTGCGACATTTTTCAAACAGTTGCAGGTTTCAAACATTCCATTTAAAATCTGCACAGCGGCTCATGGTTGCCTGAAAATACACACTTATCTATTTCTACGGCCATCGAT
>CAJHNH020002622.1:0-37500 GCA_905116865.2 Candidula unifasciata | reverse complement strand
TCTAACTCAAGTCTGAGTGTGAAGAATTTCAGCACAGTACACAGGCTCTGTAGCACCGTCGAGGATCCTGAACTACTTTAGGTAGATTTTTAACTGCAAATTTTGCCAGGGCAGCACGGTTAGGCTACTCTTTTTGATTTTCAACTGCCAACGGAATTCTTACGTGTGCAGCAATGCACACGGGCGTCCGATCTTACTCTCCAGAGACCAGGGTCTCTGTAGGGAATGGCTAGCATCAAAAGCAGAGGTCGCACGTGGCGAGAGTCACACTGATATTCTGCCGATTGGTCTATAAAACATTGGCCTAGACCTAAGTGTCTAATTCTCTTGAAGGCGTGGAGAAAAAAGTCGTTTATTATTTTAATTTTTTTTTTTTTACTCTGATTACTTGGTAATTTGATTTTCTTAAACATAGTAAATACTCTTACTTGGCGTCAGAGGTGCAGCAACAAACAATTTGGGGGCACTAGTCCATTTCAATTGTTTAAAAACGGGTGGAAGGGCCTCAAATGGTTTAAGCTTTTTTTAAGTAATTTAAAAAAAAAACATATTCCACGCCTTCAGGCGCACTGGGCACATAGGGTTATACCTATATGTAACAGGTGAGTGTGTGTGTGTGTGTGTGTGTGTGTTTATATACTGTTAGGAAGCCAAGTAGCTCCCCTGCACATTTTCGAATAAAAAGGATCTGAACCCCTTATTACAATGGGGTAGTGGGGGGGGGGGTGGAGGCTCAAGATACCCGAATATCCAGTTTCGACGCCTCTGCTTTTCGAGCTACTATAGAGTTATGGTGCCTTATGTGGGATGGTTTTGTATTTACCTTTCTGTGTGTGGGTGGATGGTTTCTGTCTGCCTTAAGTTGGCAGATATCTAGTAACAAGACAGTGGTTTTATTGACTCTGCGGAAACTCTTGTGATCACTTGAGGCACGCACGGCTGTGGTCAGCTCGCGGAAGCGTATGCTAAAATTATGCTCAAGGCAGACACGGACGAAAATCGTTAATTTATTAGAGAAACAGGACGTAGACAGTCGGTATATTGTTTGGACATGTTATAAGAAGGAATGAATTCGAGAACTTGATGACGACTGGCAAAGTTGTCGGACACAAGTTCAGGGGAATGCAAGATTTTTAGGAAAAGAGCAAGAGAAAGACAAACAGATGAATACCCGTCCAAATGAATTTGCTGATACAAGAGCATTAACCTGATCAATAATTTGGTTGATCGTATAAGATGGCGGAATATGACCGTTTACACTCGACACGGTACATGATGTTGTTGATGAACAGTGCCACTTAACACTTTAAATATTAAAGCTGCACAGGACCACGTGGAACATTTTGCTAGCTGCTGAAGATGAGGACGGAGTGTTTATGGGAATATCATGAGAAAAATGATGTTAGCTCTTAGCTCAACACTCAAAAAGGGGTAAGGGGGAGGAGGGGCTGGTTTATTTAACAGACATATACCATACTGTATATACCACCCACGCCGTTGTGTATGTTATGTATATCTTCATATGAACTTTGAATTATTTTATAATTTGCACTCTTATATGAAGAAAACATGCTTTACAGATAAAATACAATTACTGTATGAAAGATGAGTGTTTCGTGGCGCGGTGATTTATGTCACAGGCGTGAGGGGAAGTTAAGTCCAACATGATGTGTATAAGGAGATACTCCGTACGTCACTCGGGCGCCAGTCCTTTACTATCCTGGTTGTACGGAACCTCACGCAAGACCCCTACAGCACGTCCTCGTCGTGCGCCACGGATAATGTCTCAAATGAGCATTAACAGAGCTGTCAGGGGATCTCGGAGTTTGGCGGCCCCCAGAGGTGATGTGTCCTTGTGGCTCTCATCAGCCCGCCCCCAAACGCTTGGGTGAAAAATGTTATCAAAACTCACCAGGAACATGAGTAGGTTTGACAAAAGTACAGCTAAAATTACAACCCTTGGTTAAAAGACTGCTGAGTAAAGAGAACATTGCTCAATGCTCATCCTCGGTTAATTCTCAGTGTCGTCGTCACCGCGCTGAGGTGCACCACAACAGCAACCATACATGGGCTGGCGATCCTTGTGCATCCTCGGTTGGCCCTCAGTGTCGTCGTCACCGCGCTGAGGTGCACCACAACAGCAACCATCCATAGGCTGGCCAGTCACGTACATCCTCGGTTAACCCTCAGTGTCGTCGTCACCGCGCTGTGGTACACCACAACAGCAACCATCCATCGGATGGCTAAGCCTAAATGTCCGACAAAACTAGATCATACGGATCAAAATCTGACCATCAAAATTTGCACTGAACTGAAAAAGGCCGAATGTCCACACCCAAAGACCCCACTCGCCCGAGTGTTGGGACAAAACTGATAACGATATGCCTGATTCAGGATGTGAAATTCTGTCGGGCTAATGTACCTATCTGTGTGGTCACAAAAGTCCAAAACCCACGGGCTGCTCCCCGCTGACTTCCAGAGGGCGCAGCCCCTGTCGAGCGGGAGGCCTGATACGGTTGTGAGGTTAAGCAGGCATGTGCAGGACGTGACGATTCCTTGGGTGAGCCCAGAACCAGAGCGCCATGTGCCGGCTCTGCATGAATGGAAGCCTCCTTGGATGGCGGGGAATGCCCATGATCTGCCCCTGCCTTCCCTTGAGGGCCAACTGTTCCACAGGGGGCTGCCCCAAAGGGGTACTCCGGGGGCAATACCTGCGGCGAAGGAGACAAGGCGGACACCACACAAATCAGGCAAAGTCTCGACCCACACAAAACAATGGCCACAGTCACCCTAGAAATAGGCCTGACGTCTTCCTTCGAAGTCGGCGTACAGCTGCCCAAGAGGCAGGGAAATGAAAAACGGTTGTACACGCAAAAATCAGGTCCAGGTGAAAGCCAAAAGTCCAAGCGGACGATTAACCGGGACCTTCCACTGGAATTCACAGCCGGTGTTCGATGAAAAAAAAATGAGTGTTTCGAAGGGCCAAATATAAAACGGGCCTATGTGCCCAATTGGTGACCCTAAAAAAATAAAGTGTGTTCAAGGTTCATTCCTTCGCTCCTTTAACACTAATTCTTTCTCTTAACTCTTTCAGCCCCGAGGAAGGCCTCATAGGTTCCTACCGTGAAGCCAAATAAACGCAAGGGGTGCCGATCTTACGCCTGTCTTTACTATCCCTTGGGTCTCTGATGCGAACACCCCTGGGACTGAAAGAGTTAATCTCAAAGATTTCAGCCATTTTAAACGCCATAATGTTTAAAGAGAACGGCAATATAGGATATGGCTTCTAGAAGAAGAGGCAGGAATCGACCAGCATGAATTGGTTATAGGATATATCAAGGACAACCTAGGTATCAGGTGGAAAAGTTGGTAAGGGGCCGGATCGTCTCCACTGTGCTGTGAGGACAGTGACGTTCTTTAAAGGGGCCATTTAATGCCGATGACGACGACGTTGATGATGATGCTGATGATAATGAGATTACCGTGTTTCCTCGCTCGCCAAATTATTTCCTGATGTAGCTGCAGAGATGCCTAAAATAAATTCTTCAGAGGTTGAACCAGGTATCCAGGACGTGTCTACGTGGACTGACAACAACGACGGGGTTCACGGGGGCACTTTTCTGAGGTTTCAAAGCAGGAATCATATCGTAGGAAGGGGAAGGGACAATGAGTCAGTCAGTCTATGGTCTGCTCCAGGAGTAAGGCCGAACAGATCTACGGAAATCCCTGTTTCGTTAGGCCGGTCTGTGATCACCATTGTTATCGAGCAAATTTATACACAAATTAAACTATAGTTCAGTTAATTTTCAACATATTTTACTGAATATTTTTAAATTTTATTATTGTATTTTCTAATGGCTCACTTATTTATCTCCATAATGATAATTAATTCAATAAAACATGTTGCAAGTTAATTAAGATGTAGTTTAATGTGTGTAAACATTTACTCAATAACATTGGCACAGTTCTGTCTTTCCAGACGATAGTGTTATATTGCGCTATGAGGAGGCATGAGACTCACAGCCCATGGCGATGGCGAGTGTGACTAGCAAGAAAGACCCGCCCGTGTCAAGAAAAGTCTTCCACAATGATAGCATGGGATTTCAGGACCATTGTTGTCAACATTTGTGTTTAATCCCTTTCTTTTCAGATGCTCAGCTCTCATCCTTTGTGCAGTGATTTCTTCCTTTAGTCTTATTCCCTTCCTGATATGCCCATTCCACACAACACGGTCCATAGCATTTTCCCATGAGTCTTCCCCAACACCTGTATCATTCATGTCCCGCTTGCACACATCATTATATTGTAGTAGAGGTTGGCCTCGACATCTTCTTCCTGTCTTTAGTCTTTTAGTGTGTTTAAACTTAACCTAAATGATCAAAATGCCTTTACACCCTCTATGGTGAATTTTAGATGGATAGAATATGTTGCGGCCTGCCTCTATCCAGAGCCGTCTTAACGCATAGGACCACAGCACTTGCCCCCCTTCCACCCCCTTTTGCAACCCCCCCCCCCCCCCTTTTCCCTCCCTCCCGCTAAAGAGCCCCATGCTAATATGTGTATATGTTTAAAGTTAACCATTTCTATTTCATTGCAGTAAGTGGTTATCGCAGGAGCTCCAGCACACTGGTTTGCCCAGAGGCCTATAATGTAGTTAAGACGGCTCTGCCCCTAGTAAGATTTAAAGTTCCTTTTACTGTGTGATTAATGCACCTAGGGCGTGGAATTACCTTGACTTCTAAATCGACCCAGCTTTTAATAGGTACCAGGCACATTCCTGGAAAGTAAAGGCGGCCTGCTTGACGCTGACCACATCACCCGCCGAGTGTTTATTGATCTATAAAATGTATTTCTAGCCCTATATGCCCAATAAACCTGATGACGTGGAAAGGGGTACTTTATTATAATGTCCAATAGGTCTAGGGCGTAAATAGGTTCCTGTATTTTACTTACTAAACTAATGCTTGTGAGCCAGTGTCATTGGACGTTCAATACCTTATAGAGTGTTCGTACAGTGTGACGTGACTATACTGATATATATGCCTTGGTTTAAATGAATCTTAACGTACACGCCATAGTACATAATCGTCTTACGTTAATGACGATTTATTGTACGTGTGGCGAGTGTTCGAGTAACAGCTCGTGGGGAACCCAGAATAGTTAGGATGTTGAAGATAACAATCAATTAAAAGGAGATAAATTCAGTTACACACATCTTCATCATTCTCCTCATCCTCGTCGTCGTAATACTTCTTCCTCTTTCGTCGTCCTATTGTTACCGGGGTATGTAGCCAACTGTCTTCGTTCTTTATCATTATCATCATCCTTCTCCTCATCGTCGTCGTAATACTTCTTCCTCTTTCGTCGTCCTACTGTTATCGGAGTATGTTGCCCACTGTCTTCGTTCATCATCATTATCATCATGCTTCTCCTCATCCTCGTCATCGTAATACTTCTTCCTATTTCGCCGTCCTATTGTTACCGGGGTATGTAGCCTCCTATCTCCGTTCTTCTTTCCATAGTAACAATCATACCACTGCCGGTGTAGGGGTGCTGTTTATACCTCGAATAGGGGTCCATGTCGTTTCCTCCATTCCGTTCTTTTCAGTGCATTCCTTTTGATATCAGGTATGGAATCCAGTCCACACTATACATAGGGTGTTACAAAAAGTCCCTGCACGGCACAAAAAAGGCTTACGCCCATTCACATGAATAAGGTGAAGAAAGCGTGAAAAGGGCCTTGTGAGTGGTGCGGAGACTCAATGACAGGCTTGTCTGTTTTGGGAGGGTGTGCTGGTGCAGTCAGTGACAGCTGCTTGACAACCAGCAAAGAAAACACAGTAATCATCTCCAACTCCGACGGTGGCTCAAGATCAAGATCAAGGTCCGGGGCTTTATTAATATCCTACCCCAGATAACGTCACAGGACAGTCCAACATTCTAGAAGGTATTAAGACTGTGTTTTCCGGCTTTCTAATGCTTTTAATAACCCCAAAACATCTAGAACTGCCTCTTGCCCCCACCCACCTACGTCCCACGAGACTGCAGTCTAGGTCCCAAAACTGCATGCAGCCTAGGTCCCACGACAGCATGCAGCTTATCTACCACCCCCCCCCCCCTAAAATATTAGACTTCCTGTGACCTGTAGATTTCCCCCTGTTTGGGGTAGGATATTAATAAAGCACTCAAGGTCCCTCCACGGAGTTTTTATATAACTGATTACCGAGTCACGTAAAAACATGTCACCATGAAGCTAATTTAGTTATTCACTGCGCTTTGATTAGCTAACAAAAAAGATGTTAACTGAGGATAGAGTAATTAAAAGATGTCGATCGAAGATGTGTGTAGATTTGTCCGAATACTCAAGCTCCCTCTCGCAAAACGGTGAGAAATTTAGTAAACAAATTTTTCGACACTGGCAGTGAGCAGCATGTCACATACCGGTCTGGTACACCTTCGAGCAGTACAGAAATATCGCTCAAAATCCACAGTATATGGATGAGTCCAAGAGAGTCTGTAAAGAAAGTTGGCTCAACAGTAGTAGTAGTAGTTAGTTAGTTGCGTATCCTTAACGATCGTTGCATAACCAACCCCAGCAATTTTTTTAGCTGTTGTGGTTTTGCTAGGCAAATTTACGTCCAGTAGTTTGCCATTGCTTCCTGGTCGGTCGGCTTCTCGATACCACTGTCGAAACCAACGCAAGGCGCAGAGCCCGCAGCTGGGATCGAACCCAGCACCCCGGCATTACAAAACGCGCTCGCAACGCCTAAGCCACAGATTACGACAGTAGTAATATTAGTAGAAAAAGAATGGACGCTAGGCACGACCACTGTGTCGAGCCATCGCAAATTTTTTGCTTCTGCCAGACGGTGGCCATTGCATTTTAGCTCCATTTGTAGACTGAAAGGCTATAGTTTCGTCGAGCAGCTTCTGAGTTGAGTGCATGGCGTGACACTGTGAGCTGTGGATTTCCTTTGAATGTTTATCGACTGTGGTGGTGTGAACTGTAGATTAATAAAATGGCGCGATGAGAGTTGTCGCAATAATGGTGGTGCCATTATGTGATTAAAATTAATCGCCTGTGCAACTGCTGATCTGTTGGTGACTTCTGCTACCATCCATGATAAACTGCATTTCTAATGTCGGACTGTTTGTGTTAGCACTTCGAAAGGCAACCGTATGCTTTTAATGCGTGTGTATGCTAGATATGCTGAGACAACAGTCTATCAATCTCTCCACAAGGGACTGTGATAAACATTATGTGTGTTTTTCGTTGGCACAGAAGCAGAGCAACTATGGGGTGACCCGTTTGCAGTGAAGCTGAAACTAAGATTACCAGAATACCAGATTATCAGTAGTCGATTTTATCCCATTAGGACATCACACAAGCGATAAACACTCGATGACACAAAATGCCACCATGTGGATGAGAATCATCTGCGGAGAGGTTTGCGGAAACCGCGTTTAGCCATTATACCATATTTATGGCCGGGTTATATTGCGGCCTCCGGCAAGAGCCAGGGTGGGGCTTCAAAATAACGAAAAATTGCATTCCACAAGGGGATGACGAATAACTAGTTAGCTCAACAGATACAAGAAATACTGTTTACAGGCTTCTGAAGAACAACCCACAAAAGTGACTGTTGTGTTTAACATGGCACAGATAAATCACCATTCTCGAGTAACCTACTGGACATAGTTTCAGAATGTTCTTGCTAATTAAGATGTGCACATCCTCGATGTTATCATCTTGGTGCTATATTAATATCCTATCCCAAGCAGGAGAAATCCACAGGTGACGGGAGAGTATAATATTTCAGGGGGTGGTAGATAGGTTGCATGAAGTCGTGGGACCTAGGCTGTATGCAGTCGTGGGACCTAGGCTGCACTCTTTCGTGGGACGTAAGTTGGGGTTAGGGCAAGTTCTTGTTGCTTTTGGGGTCGTGAAAAGTATCAGAAAGCCGGGAAACCCAGTTTTACGAGCCTCTAAAATGTTGGACTGTCCTGTGACGTCATCTGGGAGTAGGATATTAAAAAAGCACCATCTTCACAGATGAGTCATTGTTTTATCCTTCCGGTTATGCGAACAGTCAGAAAATCAGCTCTAGAGAAACATAAATCCCCATAAACATCATTTAGTGCCTCTCCACGATTAAAAACTCAGTTTAGTGCGCTAGACGTTGTATGCGCATGACTGGGCCTATCTTCTCCGACGGTATTATAAACGCAGAGCTTTGGAGGACTAAAATTCTTGCTGGTTCTGGATCAAGGACAAACTTTAAAAGAAGACAACCAGGCTTTTGCCTAGACTACACGTAGTCTGACTATGAAGATGGAGGCGGTAACAAAAGTAATGATGTGGCTAGAGACAGCATTTTCCCCACGCGTGCTTTCCAAGTGATTCTATGAGAATTCTTAAGAAGATAAAGACAGGATGGATTCGAAGAAAATGGTTGTAGTCGGTCAGGAAATCTCGTCTGAAAGGAAATTAGTTGTAATTTTGTGCCAGGACACTTTGGGGTAAGAGGGACTGGCTTGCTGAGAGGGACTGGCTTGCTGAGAGGGACTGGCTTGCTGAGAGGGACTAGCTTGCTGAAAGGGCCACGGTAGGTACTGGAAAGGCAATGGACTGGGCCGATATTCGCAATGCTCCCAAGGGGGCAGGACGAGAAGATGATTCAGAAGACGACGTTGAATCGGCAACAAAAAACTATAAGAACTTCAGGTCAAAAGAGTTGGTGCCAAATATGAACACTAGACAGGTAGTCAACGAAGAATAGTAAACCAATACAGAACTGGTATGTCATTCGCCACACGCTGGCGGATATACTGAAGATGGGATCGGAGCGCTTACTGACTTGTCCAATTCGCAATAAGGATGATCTTTCAATTAACTAACTAAAATAACATTCTTGCTTATTTCACTGAATATCTTTCGGAGCGTGAAGTATAACAACACTGGTTCCAACAAGATAATGCAACACACAGCTGGAGCATTGCTGAGGTTGTTTTGGAGAGCATCTTTGCACATCGCGTAATCTCACGAGGAATCTGGCTGCTCGATCTCTAGGCCCAACTCTACTTGATGATTATCCCTAGGGTTCTCTTTAACGGAGAGTTTACGGAAATCATCCACCACATGTAAGTAAGTAAAACGACCCTTCTCCACGCCTTTTGGCGTATTGGAAATATAGGGCTAGACCTATATTTGTATAGACAAATCGGCACTTGGTGGGTGATGTGGTCACAACACGCTGGGCGCCTTTACTTCCCAGAACTGTACCAGGTACTTACTTTACGCTGGGTCGACCAAGGAGTCAAGGTCATTTTTGAAAAAAGTTCGGCTTCGAACTCCCACAGGTGATGACCTCAAAGCATCAGTCATTGCCAAGAGTAATACAATTTTTAAAGTCTGGCTTGTGGAGGTTGGTTGTGTATCCTTTACAGGACGTTGCAGAACCAACCCCAGCAGCCCCTCGCCGTTGTGTGGTTTCTCTACGCAAATTTACGTCCAGTAATTTGCCATTGCTGACTGGACGGTCGGCCCCCTGATAACACTGTCGAAACCAACGCAAGGCGCATGGCCCGAAGCTGAGATCGAACCCGGCACTACGAAGCGTTCGCATCGACTTAGCCACAGAGAAGACGACTTGTGGAGAGTCTTTCAAAATGCGAAGAAGCGTTTTCAAACGCGCCTGGAGATCTACGGTAGATATTTTCACATCTTCTGACAATTGGGGTTTTGAGGTGGAAAGTTATTCTTTACCCAAAATATGCAACACTAAAGCAATATTATTGAGAACTCTAAAGACTACAAGTCAGCGTCTGTGGCTTGGGCGTTACGAATGCGCTTTGTAATGCTGGGGTGCCGGGTTCGATCCCAGTTGCGGGCCTTGCAGTGGTATCGACAGTGGTATCGAGAAGCCGACCGTCTAGTGAGCAATGGCAAACTACTGGACGTTAATTTGCCTAGGAAAACCACAACAGCCAAAAAATGCTGGGATTGGTTCTGCAACGTCTTTTATAACTAAAGACTACAAAACAGATGTTGGGGCGTATAAGGACGTCCAAAAAAAAAACGCTCTGCACAAACACACACACATGCGCACGCGTACACACACAAACGCATGACCTGGTCATGCCAACATCTTGGTGAGTAGCGTGTTGAGCGGCTGAACAATTTTAAACACTTTAAGTGTGCAAGGCAGTGGATGCTCTGTAGATACACTTATTCTTCTTCACGATCACCAGCTGTAAGCTCCGGTTGAAAGTTTTGATGGTTTGTCCACTTCTGGACTTCTTGTTCCAGAGCTTAAGTTGTGCGCGCATATCCGTTTTACAGATCTGGCTTATGCGTATGCAGACCGTTGGTTCTTAACCTCTCAGGCAGATGCGCTCCGACATCGAATGACTCACTCTTCATTAGTCGACTGATACGACATGTTAGTAAGGGAATTGGGGGGAGGGGGGCCTGGGTCTCTAATCTTTGTTTCCACCAAAAATGGCTACGGGACACACAGGGACAACCAGCGCAGTATGAAAATTGACTTCGCAAAAAGAAATTGCAGCCTGCTATTGCAAATATGGGCAACAATAACATGTCTTTACAACAGGAACGCCGACGCACAGAATGTATGGGTTTGGAGAGGGGTGGGGGTGGGGCACTTTTGACATGCATCAAAGAAGATTGGAAAGACAATGAAACTGATGAATATTCAATAAGTTAATTCAAAGACAAGAAAAGATATAAAACCGAAAAGTATATTAGCAAGCTTCACAATATAACAAATAAAAACAAAACTTGCTGTTATGTAGCCTTCATCAGCACATACAAATCAAACAATACTACACAGATACCCATAATCACTTAGCTGGTATCTCGAAGCAGCAGGGTCGGTGGTTTCTCAGCAGAATTCAAAGACAAGGACATGAGAGACATTTCTTGACAACCGTTGGTATCAAAAGTTTTGAGACAAATAAAATGGCGATACGATGAGTGAATGATGATGAGAAGTAGACAGATAACCACTGAAACAGGCACTGAAATTGAGAAAAATTGCACGTAGGAAATCTAAGAAAATTCCTTAACGAAAGTTAGTTAGTCGACAGATTATCCTCATTGCACGTCGAACCACTCAGTCCATTAGTGCTCGGATCCCCTCCACAGCAAATCCTGCAGCGTGTAGCTGCTGACTACACCAGTCCTGTGTTGGTTTATTCTTCTTCTTTGGCTACCCGCGTAGTGTTCTTGTTTGGCGACAATCCGTTTAACTTGTTGTTCTTGTAGTCTGACCATGGTTGCAGATTCATAGTTCTTAATTGATTCACATCTTAACTCTCTTAGAACATTCAGTATAACAGCCTTGTCCATGGCTTGTCCGTCTTTCACAGTAGACTCACCTGCATGTCTATCAGCTTGCTCGTTTCCTTGTACCCCTACATATCCTGGCACCAAAATGAAACTAATCCTTGTCAGGCATGAATGCTGTAGAACCACCAACCACTGCCTTAGGACCCAGCCCTTTTCTATGTAACGAAAGTTGATTAACTGAAGCTCAGATCTCTGTGTATCCTGTATAAACTATTAGAGAAGAGAACCCTAGAGTGGTATGAAGGACCATGTCATTTGAACCAGATGTCAGTTGGCAGGCCACGCAAAGTAGGAGACTATAGTTTCTTCAGTATTTGGGATCGTCTTTAATATTTCATAACGTCCTCGAGTAGTGTTCGATATTCCATTTATTGCACTTTTTACTGTCTAATTCAACATGTCAACAGGCAAATGAAATAATCGGACTACTTTAAAAGCCGGAAGTATCCGTGGCGTTGGCCAGCTAGATGCTCACCTTCGGATCGGAAGGTCGTGGGTTCGTGTCCTGACGGAGCCGGACTTTTTTCAAAAGTGACCTTGACTCCCAGGTTGACCCAACCTTGAGTGGGTACCAGGTGCAGTATAGGGAAGAAAAGCGGCCAGTGTGATGCTGACCACATCATCCATCAAGTGCCGATTGGTCTATAAAAATATAGGTCCAGCCCTGTTTTACCAATACGACTAAAGGCCTGGAAAAAGCACCTTTACTTTGAAATTGAAAAGCCACGATATTTATTTTAAAAAAGCTAGACTGGAGGGAACAGATAAAGGTAGAAGTGCAGTGATACAAATAGAAAATAATGGTAGCTAAGGCATCACAAGTATAAACAAAATTTGCTTAGTAATCACTACTATTTTTTTTCTTCTTCTTCTATTAAAAGGGCTTTGGCAAATTATATAGTGGTTTACAGCTAGTCTGCGGTATATGTGCCTTGGGTTTAACAGATAACAACATAAGATTTTAGACTCTTGGTACATCGCTTTCTTCTTCTGTTTCTGCTTCTTCTTCTTCCTCTTTTTCTATTTTACTTCTTCTTCTATTTCTTTATTTTCTTTTGCAGCTTCTTCTTCGTTTTCCTGTTTTTCTGCTTTTTTTTTTTTTCTGCAGCTTCATCTTCTTTATATTTTTCTGCAGATTTTTCTACTTATTCTCCTTCTTATTCTTTCTTTCTTCCTCTTCTGCTAGTTCTTCTTCTGCTTCTAGAGCTTCTTTTTCTTTTTCCTCTCTAGTCCTGTTTTACTATGCAGTTTCAAGTTATAAAGAGGCATATGGGGACAAGCCTTGGTCATTTTAGGAGTTCATTTCTTTTCCCAGTTAACAATTGTATTTATAATAATTATAAACTGTGAATATTTGCATTTTCGGAAAGTTAAAGTGTATTTTACTTAATCCAACATCAAATCAAAACCTTGAAAAATAAACTGAAATTAACTTGGATGTGTTAGTAAAACAAGAATATCTAACAACTGGTTATATTATTGGAAAAAGAGTCAGAGAAAATGTTGGACATCTTGTATCGTAATATGGAGAAACAAAAAATTCAAAACCTGAGTTGATTAGTGCTAAAAGGCAGGTAGTTCTGGAGAGGAATGACTGCCTCTATCAGTTGGTAAAAACTCAAAGATAATGATAACAGTAATGACAACGATAATAATGATTCTACTAAGTATTAATGAGGGTAAAACTGATGACAATAATGTCACCATTAATGACTATTAAATTGATGATAGTTATGTTTTATGTCTTACACATAAAATTGAAACTGCATGATTTATATCAAATACAGAAAAATTACAGTCATATTTTTATTCCCATCTTGGGGGGAAAGGGCAAAGAAAACTTTTATTAAAGTACTTTTTTTTTTATTGATAACTTCTACTTACTTCTAATGACAAAGGGAAAGGGGAAGCATTTTTGAAGAGATTTAAAGCCCAAACTAATCATAATGATAGGAAGCTGAGAAACTCAGTTAGACATAATCTGTATAATACTGTAAATGATAATTATGGTCAGGATATCATTAGGGTGAAGAATGGAGGTGGAGGCAGTCCCTGCTGCCTTCCGCTGGCTTCAGAATCAGCTGTACATACATGCCATGATTGCAACTGATTTACATAGCATGTTGAAAAAAGTGGAGACAGGCATGCTCAGTGCAGAGTGGCAAGCATCACTTTAAAGGTCCTGGGTAGTAAGCATACTTCAGATATTTTATTCAGGTTATTCTGGTGTGTGAGGAAATGAAGAGGCAGATAAACTGGCCAGTTCTAGACCGCCTGGTGGTGAACTTATGTATGACAAGCTGGATGTTGTGAGGGCTCTCTCTCTGGGAGCGATTGAACTGTGCGGTGGTACAGATAGATAATTACAGTCTGTGAAGAATGGCGCTGCGAGGAGTTACAAAGGTATTTGGCCGGCGTTCAACACTCAAGGAAAAAGGCGAGATGGATAAACAATCAGACAGTTACTGGTACCATCGGTAATGGAACTGTTTGCTTGCTGCTGAAGATAGAGACAGAGTGCTTACGGGAGTGTGCACCTAGTGCTGTGATGTCAATTCTTAATTCAACATTCTACTCATTTTGGCCCATGTTAAACTGGGATCCATTAAGGAACTAAAGAACAGTAACAATGCTAAGTAACAAATCTGCAGCAAGAGATCAATAGAGAAAGACAAACCAAATGTATGTTGAGTTGAGTTAATTGAAGAACTGACATTACGGCACTTTGGCATTCCCATGTGTACTTCGTCCTCATCTTTAGCAGCCAGTTCAGAGTTCCAATACTGATGGTACCGGTCACAATCTGGTTATATGTCCGATTAAAATATGCTAACTACCCGTGACAATCAAATGTATGTGAGTTTTGCTTTTCTCATATCAATGCAATCTTCAGCTGCAAAAACCAACCAGTTACAAGCAAGTTTACAAACAAACGGCACGACTAAAGTTGATTTATAAGTGATACTCCTTGGAGACAGAAAAGGCAGAAAAAAAGACTGAGATGAACTAGAAAATTTTATTCCCGAAACTTTATTATTAACGAAAAGTTAATATCGAATGATTTTGAAAACTGTAAAATGAAAAAGTGTACTCACCAACAAAACACTGTCAACTGCTGTGAGGAAAAAAACAGTCTTACATAGAACCTGCATTGCTGTTCTTGAGTCTTAGTAAAGTCAAGGACATTTTTGTCCTCCTGCAGGTGTTTTGGGCATATTATGCTTGACCTTTATTTTATAGATCAATCAGTAAGGGGTTGATGATGTGGTCAGCATCACGCCGGCCGCCTTTACTTACCAGGACTTTACCTGGTACCCACTTAGGGCTGGGTTGACCTGAGAGCCAAACTGATTTTTGGAAAAAATGTTTGGTTCCGTCAGGGCCTGAACCCACGACTCTCAGCTCCCCAAGCGAGCATGTAGCCACTACACCATGGTGGCTTTTTCTTATTTACATTTTTACTTCCAAGGATTTTACCAGATATATGTTACAGGCTGAGTCAACTTGGGAGACAAAACTATTTTCTAAAAACAAAAATAAAAATGTCTAGCTCTGTTTAGATTTGAACCCATGATCTACAGATCTGCAGGCAAGCGCCCAGCTGCCTAACTACACTGGTTCCCTATGTGGTTTAGACAATAAGTAGACAAGCTGAGAAACACCTGGGGACAGCCGCGATGTGGTTTCTCATGACAAAGAATAGAATATCAAGACAAAAGAACAAGAATGGAGAAAAACATTAGGACAAACAAAAGAGAGATGATTAAACACAGATTACAGAAGAAGTTAAATGTAGAATAGCTCAAGCGAAGGCAGTGTTTTACAAAATGAAGAATATTTTATGTAACTTTCTTTGTCTATTGAGACGAGAAAGAGAATTTTTAAAAGCTATATATATCATATCTTCATAACAGGAAGTGAATAACGGACAGTTGGTATTTAGAATCAAGGAAGATTGGCTAACAAACAGCATCCTTTCTCGGAAGCTGAAATATTTTGGTCATATCAAGCACCACAACGGATTGGAAAAAATTATAGCAGAAGGCATGGTACCAGGAAGGAGGGGCATGGGGCCGACCGACACGAAGATGGGCACAGGATATAAGTGACTCCTTGAGTATGAAAGTACATGAGGCAGGAGAACTGGCGAGAGACCGAGTTTCTTTCAGGCAGACTGTGATGAGAGCGACGTTCTGCAAAGGACCAGATACATGATGATGATGATGGTATTTAGAAGCTGTAGAGATGTGTTTTTTTAGATGGATGATGAAAATGCCCTGGATAGACAAAAACAGTAATGAAGATGTCTTGAAAGAAATGACTCACAAAGAGAACCGACTGCTCACATATGAAAGAGACAGTCTATATTCTCTTTTTGAGATAAGAAACAGAATTGGACAGGCAAAAACTGCATTTTATAAAATGAAGAACATCTTGTGCAATATATCCTTGTCATTGAGAGTTAGAAAAAGAATACTTGCTTGCTACATACATCCAGTTTCAACATATGTCTGTGAATCCTGGACAATTGGTAGGCAGGCCAAACAATTTCTTGAGGCCTCAGATGTGTGGTGTTACAGAAGAATGCTTAGAATACCTTGGACAGCCAAGAGGTTTTAAAAGAGGCGGGAGCCCAAAGACAACTTGTCACAGACATCAGAAGGAGACAGTCATACTTTTTCTGCCATGTTATGAGAAGAGGGAAAATAGAACATGTTGTGACCACTGGAAAGATCTGTGGAAGGAGGGACAGAGGAAGACAATGAGAGAAGATTCTTGACAGTCTTGTTGCATGGCATGGAGGTGTGTCGGCACACGAACTGATACATGCTGCAGGAAATCGTGGATTATGGAGAGGCATGATCGCCCACGCCAGTCAGCAAGGCACCTGATGATGATGATGATGATATTCTTTGGTCATGTGATGAGGATGAGAATGAGAAAACTGGAGTACATCGTAACAGTAGGAAAGTTGGAAGGGTGGAGAGGCAGAGGGAGACCGAGAGAACAGATGCGGGACAATTCAACATCATGGCATAGAGGATCATCTGTGTCAGAGTTAACTGAAAGTACACGAGACAGAAGGTTATGGATAGACATGACTACCCACGCCACATAGCATGGACTATAAGAAGAAAAAAGATAAAGGGGTTAACCAGTGTGGATAACTGAGAATACTATGAGGAAAGATAACCTTTACAACACAGCAAAAGCTAAAAAAACTTAAGTGAAAACAACAAGAAGACACAGAGATACAGTTCTCCTTTCCAACTCTGTACACGGCTTGATTGAAGGAGAAAATCTGTTTTCTGAATTTGAGAAAACAAAAATGCCCAAATGAACACAGCACAATACGATTGGTTTGTGCATATATGGGGTGCTCTTCCCATATGCCTAATGCACTCACAGGCGTGAAAAGGGATCTTCACTTACGTTTTGAGTAAACAGCAGAAACAACTTATTATCAGCACCTGCAAGCGATTTAAAGTTAACATTTTGAAATGATGAATCTTTCACGTAACAACTTATGGGTGAGACTCATGGAGTCTTAATGAATCATTGAAAGGGAAATCACAGATTTGGAAAATACCATCATCTTATACGATTTGAGCAGCGATTAAAACTAGATTATAAACAGCATCCTGTCCTGAAAGCGGAGGTATTTGTGGCCATGTTAAATGTCATAGTCGGCTTGAGGAAAAAGTGATGGAGGATACAGTTTCTGGAAAAACAGGCAAAGACAGACCTTTGCAAAAGTGGAAACAAGATAAGCGAGATGCATTGGCAATTAAAGCACATAGGGCTGGAAAATGGGCTACAGAAAGAGAGAATTTCAGGCGTGCCAGGAGGCCATTGATGTTCTGTACAGGACCTGTTGTTTGATGAGGATGATAACAGCTCAAAAACCTGACTTCAAACTTCTGAGATCAACGTGAAAAACACAAAACATGATTATTGTTGCATTCTAACATGGCAAACAAGCAGGGCTTTTTTTATTCTAGAACAAGAGGTGTCCGTACTAATCACAAAGTATCTATGACAATAATGCTGATACATCAATGCCTTAAAAGGTGCCAATACTGCATACCATTGCATACCACCAGAATATAAAAGAACTTTATACAATGATGAATGATTAAATTATAATAACTCAAAGCAATTTAACTGCATTACAAAATGTGTTCATTTGATCAACCTTTGGAATGGTTTTAAATATTTCCTAATAACAGTTGTGGCTCTAAAGCTTACAGGTCAGAACACTGCTTTCAAAAATCAATGCTCTGCAATTACCATGGTTCAATTTCCAAGGTAGGCAGTTTGGAAATCAGCCATACTAGTAGCTTTCAGCCAGTGGTATGAGAATCACACCATGGAAATGACTAAGGCTAACCATATAATATTATCATAGTTGGCAGTGGATATATTGCAGCCACCCTCTATTGTGGAGAAGGCACGATTGTTTGAAAAAATATATTAAAATAACAGCTAAGTGATAGTGCCTTCCTTGGGTTGCTATCCCTAATGCACATATGCACACTATTCCAAACTATATAAGACAAATTACTTTAGTCTATACGATGTGATGTACTTCCCACATAAAGTAATGCATATTAAGACAAGATTATGCACATGACTTGAGACTAATTAACAATATTACAGTAAACTGGATCATTCATATTACATCACACCTAGTGGCGCACATCACTTTAGACTAAGTGATAATTATTATTTTACAACTGGCTGATGCACATTTATTGTGGACTGGATGATGCACATTACTGCAGATTGGATGATGTCAATTACCGTAGACTGGATAATGCAAATTACTTTAGACTGGATGATGCAAATTACTTTAGACTGGATTATGCAAATTACTTTAGACTGGATGATGCAAATTACTTTATACTGGATGATGCCCATTACTTCCAACTGAATCATGAACATTCATTCAAGCTGAAAGATGGATATTATTCAAGTCTGACTTATGCACTATAATTGAACGTAGAGATGAACAAAAATTCAGACTGAATGATGCAAATTCTTTCAGGCTGTAAGATGCACATTTACTCAGGCTGAATGAAGCACATTAATTTATACTGAATGATGCACATTAATTCAGACCTGATAATGTACGTTACTGTATACTTAATGATGTACACTACTTTAAAATAAAAGTGCTCCGTCCTCATCTTCAGAAGCCAGCGCAGAGTTCCAATACTGGTGGCACCAGTAACTGTCTGATTGTATATCCATCTCGCATTTTCTCTGAGTGTTGAGCACCAGCCAGATCCCCTTGTAAGCACCATTCTCAATTTGGTTATATGTCCGCCTTGCCTTTCCTCTGAGTGTAGTGAGCCAGCCAGACCCTCTGGTTACACCCTGGTGCCTCATTCTCTCCAGGCGATAATAATCTTGTTTTCCTACTAATTCCGTTGCTTGTTCCCAAAGGGCCTTGACCACATCTGCCTTATCATGTATAAGACTGACTAATGCTCACCAACAAAAACTGAATGTAGTGTTATTTCAAACTAAGTTATGCACAATAATTCAGACTTAATGTACTTTACTTCATTTTACCAGGCAAAGCACTTGACCAAGCACTGAAAGTCAAACGATTTCCTCTTTCAGAAAGTTTTGGTGGTGGTGAAAATCCCCAGTCAGACTGCAACAAAAAGTAAGCAGTCATTAACATCAGGTGACAATGGTTCTCAGAAAGTAACTATATGTGGCAAATTACTTTCAACATGTGAATAAAATGATATGAAAAATTCAGCAAAAACAACAACAAACTCTTATTTCTGAATACACACTATAACAGCAGAAGAAGAGACTGTAGAGCGGAGAGAGTCCTAGTCTTAGTCAAGGTTTCAACTTCCCTGCAACTGGGTTTTCCCAAACTTGCTCCCTTCCTGTGCCAGTAAAAATCAAATTAAATGTCCCTCACTGTCACATTTGAAACACTGGTGCACAAACAATTAGTCCTGGAACAATCCAGAAATATGTGCATGCAGTAAATGCATATGGCAATTGCATGAGGTACCAAAGCCAACAGTCGCCACCAGAAATGCAGTCTGTCATTGATGGAAGTAGTCGGGCACGATAAATTAGCTACAGAGTAAATGTATAAACAAGACCTTATTAATTATAAAAGTTGACATTAGCTGGCACAATATACCTGATGCTAGGATATAAACACCTACTTCCTTCATCTGCCTTGTATTAATATGGTCATTACTGTATCCCAATGTTGCGCATTATTTTTGTTGTTGTTTTACAGCCCCACCCTGGCTGTTGCCGGGGCCCTAATATAACCCAACCTATGGGTTGGACGGGGTTTTTGGGACCTGTCCCAGGTTGATCCTAATCTGAACTGTGGCACTTTGTGACACTGGATGTTTATCGCATGGTGTGATGTCCTGGTGGGGTTGAACATCAGTCAGTCAGTCAGTCAGTCATCTAGTGAGAATGCAGCCAGACCAGACTGCATATGAGACTTTTTACAGAAGAACATCTGAGTGGAAGACAAGAGGAAGACCAAGAAAGAGATGGATAAATGGTGTAGTTGAAACCTGCAAAAAGATTAACAAATCCATCACCGAAGCCACCTGAGAAGAACAAGACAAATACAGAAAACCCTGGGCTACAACCTGGTATCAGTGTGGTGACAAAAGAAGAAAATAAGAAACAAACAAGAAAATGATAAAAAGTTTTTTGTTTTTGTTTTAAATCACAAATAATTTGTCGGCGTCTGTGGCTTAGGCTTTGCAAATGCACTTCACAACGCTGAGGTGCTGAGTTCAATCTCAGCTGCAGGCCTTGTGCCTTGTATTGGTTTCAACAGCGGTATCGAAAAGCTGACCATCCAGAAAGCAATGGCAAACTACTGGATGTAAATTTGACTAGAAAAACCACAACAGCTAAAAAATGTCGGGGTTGGTTCTGCAACTGCCTGTTAGGATACACAACTAACTCTAACAAAAAATTTTATGACAAGATAAAATGTATTGACTTCATAAGATTTTACAACCCAACCCCAGCACTTTTTTGCTTCTGTGTGCATTTTATCTTGGCAATTCTTCTTCTTCTTTGCATTCACCAGCTGTAAACTCCAGGCAGAAAATTCTGACTGTTCATCCAACTCTGGACTTTAGACTTGTTCCAGAACCTGTGTTGTGTGCATATCCATTTTACAGATCTGACTTTGTATGCAGACTGTTGGTTCCCTGCCTCTCAGTCAGATCCACTCTGAATTTGAAGGTAACCTCCTGTTAGTCGACTCTTGCAACATGCTAGTTGGAGAGGCAGTGGGTCTGTTCTTGTTTTCCCCACAATGGAGCCCTAGAACCCATATGGGTTTTGTCTTAGCAATTTTATGTCCAGCAGCTTATCTTTGCTTTATGCATGGTATGATGCTCTTACTCTTGTCAAAATTATACACAGAGTGGTCTGCTGCCAAATCTCTTGCAGGTGACTTCAAACATTGGCATGTTTAGATCGCGAAACTTAATTCTCAACTCCCAAGCCACATACGCCAACAGAGATATTAGTAATAAGTTACCTTAGACTGAGGAAGGGCAACTTTTCTCTTCAAAATTCTTGCCTTGTCGACTGCTGATTTTGGCAAGCTGGTGTGTTTGAGGGCAGCATGCAGACCAGATTCATAGTGTAAAGGATTAAAGCTATCACCAGTCTCCACCTATAGGATGATTACAACAGTTGGTTTTAATCTATTTGTAGTTCACAGCATCAGTTGTTAATTTCAATCATGACAACAAATTATTTCAGTCATTAAATTTACTTAAGGTATATTCTGGAGTATCTATAATGCCTGTAATGATAGAGTTTTAGTGACTACAGTTAGAGGTCAGAGGAAACCCAGTTTACATAAATAATGGACACCTAAAAAGAATACAGCCACAACACTCCCCAGAGTGTCAGCTATGTAACTACCCCTACAAAACTGTTGTTGACCATCATCTCTTTGAATGCTCAAAACTAACCGAGACTAGAAGAATGCTTAGTTAGTTAGTTAGTTAGTTGGGTTATCCTCATTGCACTCCGGACATGTCCATAGGTGCTCAGATCCTCCCCTCAGTATGAACCCCAACGTCCGATGGCTAATAGTACCAGTTCTATGTTGATTAACAAGTCTTCTGACGTGTCCGGTGTGCGTCTCGTTTTTTGCTGTGCCGATCTTAATTCCCAAGTCTGCCATTCTGGCGAGTGATGTGGATTCACTGCCACCAAAGTCCTCTATCCTTCCCATTTCTCTGAGGGCATTGATAATATCAGCATGATCCATAGGCCGACCGTCGGTAGTGATAGCGGATCCAGCCAACCTGTCAGCTCTTTCATTTCCATCGACGCCTGCGTGTCCCGGAACAAAAATAAAGGTGACTCCACGCAAAGTGGACTTCTGTAATGATTCAAGCCATTGTCTTCGCACTGAACCTGCCTGAACCTTCCGGATCATACTCATTGAATCACTGAGTATACATATGCGGGTGTATTTTTGTGTTTCAAGCCAGGCAAACGCTTGCGTCACTGCCATCACCTCCATCGTCATGCTGCTGGTTGTCATGGAGAAGGCACCGTTGGCTTCTTTGACTGTTCTGCCCGCTGAGCGTGCTGTAAATGCCCATGCGCTTCTTTAGAATTACAGGCATCACAGGCATTATAGAAGAATGCTACTCCCTCTGAGACCAGACAGGTGGAACACCTTGTACGGAGGAAAAGACCAGCTTGTGAAAACATGTAAATTCCACTACATGGTATTGGGCCAAAGGGCGAAAGCTTATGTGCCACTGGATCAATAACAACAACAACAACAACATAAATAATAAGTATATATATATATCGTAAATAGATATTTCAGAGTACACAAACTCTCAAATTCCCAAATACATGATAAATGGTTTTTAATAATAACCTCTCATATTTACTGTAAACAGAACCTGAAGATATTATCTATTATGTAAGAGACTGTGTACTCTTCCTTTTACATTTGTTATGAGTTGGGTAATTTTCACAGCACTCTGGTCATGCCCGTAGGTGCTTAGATTCCCCTTTTAACATATACATCAGCATCCCAAAGTTAATAGTGCCAGTGCTATGTTTCTTGCAAGTCCTGTGTGCCTCTCACACCTGGCTGTGCCAACCTTTACTTCCAGTTTTCATATTCTTAGCAGTGATGTTGACATGCAGCTCCCAATATCTTCCGATCATTCAATCTCTCTAAAGACATTAACAATGTCGGTGTGGTCCATAGGCCAGCCATATGCAGCTAAGGCTGAACCGGCCAGTCTATCAGCTCTTTCACTGCCAACAAACCAGCAAGACCTGTGAAAATGATGAAGGTAACTCTATGCACAACGATGTTTCACAATGATTTAGTCAACTGTCTGCATGCAGAGCCTGCCTCGATCTGCAATACTTTATATGTAAGAGGTGTTCTTTGATTACATAATAACAGCAGTCTTGATGGAAAGCCACACTGACTAGTATGCTCAGGACAATGTGTTCAAATTCCCCTCAAGATGGTAATTTGTACAGCATTGTTATCCGGACTCCTAGGAAGATCTGGCCTCAAAGTGGGATACCACTAAATATCCTAGGAAATAAAATTGACCACCATGATATTGAGTCCCAAGGAACAAATCATACGTTCACATGTTCCTACCTAGAAGCCCAATGAATGCTGGATGCGCCAATTTTATGACTCTCTTTACTACCCCCTTGGGCCTGTAATGCTAAACCCCCTGGGACTCAAAGAGTTAAGCAAGTGCTTTTTGGTCTATTAGAAAATGAGACTAGTACCATGATAGATAGTGAGGCAGTCAAGGTTTCAACTTTGCCGCAAAACAATCATCCCACATTTGCTCTCTTTCTGTCAAAAGAAAATCATACAAAATGCTCTTCACTGTCTCAAATGAAAAGTGGTAAACGAACAAAAAGTCTCTGCAGAATCCAGAAACATGTATAAAAGGCAGCAAATAGATGTGTCGACATCAACAGTCCACCACCAGAACTGTAATTTGTCACTGAGAGAAGTAGTAAGTGACGACTAGCTGGCAGCACACAAGCAAAATCATTGCATGTGGCATATCACCAGTCCAAATGTAAACCAATTAGCCACTAATTCCTCAATATTACAATACAAATACCAGTAGGCACACATGAAAGACTAGCACCATATATATAATATGCCTTAAGGTGTAGAAAAAAGATTAGTTGACATAAGCAGCGTTCAAAATGCCTTATCCTTGTTTACAATGTCACCAAAGATCAAACAGTGGTCCACAATTGACACAAGGTGATCATTTTTGCTATTCTTTAAAATCAGATTTGCTGAATTATTATTATTGCTTTGTTTTCCTCTTGGAGATCTTAGTCAGATGTTGAGATATTGGCACAGTTCAAATGGTCAGTTTTTGTTATGACTCTTGGATTGGCCAGTACATAAACTTAAAGTTGTTATTAACAGCACCTTACCTGTGATAGTGACGCCTGCAATCTCTGGTCACTTTCAGCAGTAGGCATTCCTGAATCCATGGTCTGTGATGAGGGCAGAAGCAACTCTCTAGACAGGACACTCTTCACCAATAAGGTTCTAATGTGAAAGTGTTTAAACAAACAAAGATTAATGGGGGAAAATTAGGGACCAAAAAGCATAAAGGGCAGCAACTAGATGTGTCAACACCAACAGTCCACCATCAGAATTGTAAAACAAACCTTAATAAAAAAAAGCATGTTTTTGTTAATTTAAAAAGGTAGACATTCAACACTCAAACTGAGAAACATACAATCTCTCAAAACCAATCTTTACTGTCTGTATTTACCACTTTTAGGGCAGTTTAAGACCTGGGAGGGGGGCATCTCATGAGCCTGAGTAATTAAGGCCATTTGGCAAATGCAGTCTCCACAGAATGTGCAGGTTATGATTTTTGTTATGCCTTCAACATAGAAATAAAATCCTCCCTTACCAAGTGTTGAACCTGGGGCTCCAGCATGAGAGGTAGGTAGTTGTACCCCACCAGGACATCACATGAGCGATAAACACCCAGTGACACACAAAAACCACCATGCGGATGAGGATCACCCATGGAGAGGTCCCAGAAACCCCTTTCAGCCGTAAAGCCATTACTTTGGTTAGGCCATATATATGCCCCGGCTATATTCGGGGCCCCGAGCAGAAGCCAGGGTGGGGCTTCAAATAACAAAAAAATTGCATCCCACTTCTAATTATTGGGGACGATCAGGATTACAAGTGTATGAGAGCCCAGCATTGTAACCACTTGGTCAGCTACTCCTCTATAAATATGGCTTCTGAAAAGAACATCATTTCTGGAACTCCAGGACACCACATTTTTTAGGAACTTGATATTTGTAATGGGTGGTTAGTGAATTCTCTCCAAGGCAGAGTTTTAGCTAAAGTTTTATACACTGGCATTTACCATATTTTAGTATAAGATACACTTATTTACCCCCATGTGGGTTCAGGGGCTTCATTGTAGGGAAAACAAGAATAGACCCCACTGCCTACCCAAAAGCATGTTGTAAAAGTCGATTAATTGGAAGCTTCCTTTGAAGTCGGATTGCATCTGCCTGATAGGCAGGGAACCAACAGTCTGCACACATATGAGTCAGATTTTTCAAACGGGTGCACACACAACAGGTTCTGGAACAGGACTGCAGTACAGAAGTGGACAAACAACCACAAAGAAGAAGAAGAAGTGTTTTCAAAAAAATATAGGGTCTAAAAACAGCATGCATCTTATACAATGGTAGCATTTCTTTATGTGATCATACTATTTGTCCCCCCTAATTTCCAGTCCCAAAATCAAGGTGCACCTTATACATGTTGAATTAAGAATCAACATCACAGCATTCAGGAAACTCCCATAAGTGCTCAGTCCCCATCTTCAATAGCAAGAAAAGATTTCCAAATCCTATGGTACCAGTAACCGTCTGATTGTATATCCGTCTTATCCTTCCCCTGAGTGTTGAGCATCGGCCAGATCCCCTAGTACACATGGGATCACCTTATACTTGGAAAAATACAGTAATCTGTTTCAGCCTTGAAAAGGGCTCACATCTATTGGGCTGAGGCTGTTGTAAAGACTTTCCTCCCCATCTGGCACTGATATCCCCATGTTGGCTTAAGAGCCTAATTTTAGGAGAACAAAAAGGAACAGACCCACCATCCCCTTAACAAGCATGTCTGAAACGCCAGCTAATTAGGGGTGTTTGAAGTCAGAATAAAATCAAGTTCTGGCACAAGACTAAGTCCAGATATGGATGAACAACCAGATCTATCCACCAGAGTTCACAGCCAGTGAACGCAAAGAAGAAGAAGAAGACATTTGTGGAAAGACATGTATGCCTCATTCAGCAGTGCATGTGCACCTGCTGATTTATCATGGCTGCTGCTTCGGTCATCTGTGAATAGCAGTTTCAGTGACAGACAGTAGATGTTGGTTTTATTGGTGCATCTGGTGGTTGTCTTATGCATTTATTGCATGTTCAAGCTGTTGGATTTTGCTGGGACTGCTTTCTATTTGATTCCCACATTGGACAATGATGGGAATGTGTAGTTTTCATTGGTACAGGAACTGCACAATTATGTGGTGACCACTTGCTATAAAGTTGGAATCCTGACTGACAGACTGGAAATAAATAGTTAACTCACTTTAAACATGACACTTTTTACGTATCAGTATGACAGATATAAGTCCTGCGCACCACACAGGAGCTAAAAGATCCCCAGATAGTTAGCTATTTGAAGAACTCAGTCTTCTCCTGGGGATCTCTGTGGTGAAGTGGTCAAGCCGTTTGCCTCACGCTTTGAAGGTCACAGGTTTGTTTCATAACTGTGCCCTTCACTTCATGAGTGCAATTTTTACAGAGATCCTTGGGGATCATCGCCAGAGCTAGAGAGTTTGTTCTCTTTGCAGCATGCAGCTAGCCTCGATTCTCTAGACTTTAACTTTTGCCTTTTAGTCTACTCCTATCTGCTTCTGCTTCTGCTGCTGCTGCTGCTGCTGCTTCTTCTTCTTCTTCTTTTTCTTCTTTTTCTTTTTCTTCTTCTTCTTCTACTTCTTCTTCTTCTTCTTCTTTTTCCTCTTCTTCTTCTTCTTCTTCTTCTTCTTCTTCTTCTTCTTTTTCTTCTTCTTTTTCTTCTTCTTCTTCACGTTCACCAGCTGTGAATTCTGGCAGAAAGTTATGGTTTTCTGTCCACATCTGGACATTTGGTTCACTTGTATGCAGACTGTTGGTTCCTTGCCTTTTAGGTAGATGCACTCCGGCTTCAAAAGTAACACCCTTAACTATTCAACACTTATGACATGCTTGTTAGGGGCAAGTGTCTTTTCTTGTTTAACCTACAATGGAAGCCCAGAAATCACACAGGGAAATCTAGTTATTTAATGTCAGACAAAGCTCCGGCAATGCATGATTCAGAATGAAAATATACCTGTGTCCAGATGGCATCAGAACAAAATAGCCAGCAGGTTTCGGAACTGGTGATCCTAGGGAAGGATTTGGTCTTGCTGATGGCCATTCACAGCTCTGTGTTTTTGTAGGTGTGACAACAAGCTGAGCTAAGAGTATCTGGTCCTCGAAGACAGAAACAATGCAAAAAGCTAATCAAAATAAAAACAGTAACACAGAAAACATAATTTTTTAAAGCTATATAAATCCTATAAACTGCTAAAGTCAAAGTGTCTGTCTCGCAACACAAAGATCAAAATATTTAAAATGTTGTTAAGACCAGTCGTGTTAAATGGTTCTGAAACTTGGAGCACAATTGAAAGAGATGAAACCTTATTACAGGTTTTTGAAAACAGTCTTACGACGAATCTTTTGGGCCTATCAAAGATGTAAACAGCGGGGTATGGGGAGTGAGAAGCAATAACGAAATTCATAATCTGTTTAAATCGCCACTGATCACTGGCATCACGAGAGCTAATAGACTGAAATGGTTGGGGCATATTGAAACAATGTCAGATGACAGAGAAGTAAAAAGGGAGATGAATCGTCATAGACCATGAGGCAGACCAAGAAGAATATGGAGAGATAATGTCCAGACAGACCTGTAAACACTTGGTGTCACCAACTGGAAAGAGAAGGCCAACCAGAGAGATGAATGGAGGTGGGGGATATCTGCAGCAATGAACCTCAAGGGCTCAGAATACTGGAAAAGGCCAGCCAGCGAGATGAATGGAGGCGGGTGACATCTGCAGCAATGAACCTCAAGGGCTCAGAATACTGGAAAAGGCAAGCCAGCGAGATGAATGGAGGCGGGTGACATCTGCAGCAATGAACCTCAAGGGCTCAGAATACTGGAAAAGGTCAACCAGAGAGATGAATGGAGGCGGGTGACATCTGCACCAATGAACCTCAAGGGCTTGGAATGCTGAAGAAGAAGAAAAATATAAAGCCTATCCTTATATACAAAGGTGAATCGTGGACAGCTCGTAGACCAGGAAAAAATTATTTGGAAGCTGCGGAGATGTAATTTTATAGACAAATGATGATAATACCTTGGACAGATAAAAAGAGCAATAAAAATGTCTTGAAAGACATTAAATCATGATAACTGATTGTCCACATCAGAAAGAGACAATCTTCATTCTTTGGTCATGTGATGAGAAGGAGAAAACTGGGGTATATCATGACAGTGTATGGAAGATCATCTGTGTCAGACTTGACCAAAAGTACACAAGACAGAAGGTTGTGGATAGACATAACTACCAACACCACACAGCATGGACTTCAAGAACGAGGAGGACTCTTGTTATCTAACTACACATTTCTTGTGAATTTGTACAACAAATCCTCTTAATTTCACAACAAATCCTCTTAATTTCACAACAAATCAATCAGTCCACAATGCTTGAATCCACTCCAGAGCAAACCCTGCTTCATGTAGCAGATCTTCTTCTTCGATCCTTCTGTCAGAAAACTTATATCAGGAGGCCGATGGCCTTTATGAAAGCTATCATGCAGGCCTGAGTCCATATGATATCCTCTTGTGTACCATACAGCTTTGTCTTCATTGTGGTTGGAGCAGGCCAGATTGCGTCTCTGTTGTCAGCATACAGTTGGAGCACATGCTCAGCATTTTCGGGTGCCACACTGCAGGGACACGCCCCCGTGTTTCCTACACCGAAACATTTGAATATATGTTGATGAAGTCTTTTGTGCCTAGTCCTTAAACTCAACATAATACACTGTCCCTCTCGAGAGAGGGGATGAAGTGAGTATGCAGAAGATGAGGACACCAGTTGTTTTTTTCTTTTCTGAGTTTATACACATTGGTCTTGTCCGTCCTCATCAGCTTTCACTTGCTGCTCTTGTAGTCTAGCCATGGTTGCATATTCACAGTTAGTGCATTTTTGTTAGTGTATAGTTGTTGTTCTGAGCAGGGTTGGCCAAATGGTTAAGATCACGGGGCTCTTATGCGGAAGACCTGAGTCTGAATCATTGATAAACTTGGGGATTTTTTTCTGTCGGTTGGGGGCAGGGGAAGGTGAGTGTGAAGAAGGGGTGGGTGGGATTTAAATCCTAACCTACTGGGGTTGATGTAGGTATGTCTTTTACAAAAATTTAACTATTTGAATTGTCTCTTTATGTTTTTTTTTTTTTTATGACTTTCAATAACTCTCTTATAATCTTATCATTCTGATCCTCGAGAACCGCATTAGTTCATTAGTTTTGCTTCTATGAAATACAATCCATTCATAGGTATCACTTTATCTCCAGGACCTCAAATGTGCTTTCTAATTGCTTGTTCACTGCCCATGTTTTTTTTTCATCAAGTATGTTCTAGTATGTAAATCATTTAGCAATTCTCATTTTGATATCGTATTTATTTCTCTAGATTTTAATGTTGGCATATCACTGAAAATATTTTTATTTTTTGTTATTTCTACTCAGTTTTTAATTTCCTATTCAATTCTGTCATCATTCATTCATTCAGTAGCATGTCCCTCGCGGAACCTCGCTGCCATAACAACCCTCCGGAAAACCTTCCTATCATGAGCAAGATGTCCTGCGTCTGATACACCCATCTGGAGATCATCTGCCACATCCTGCACCCATCTTCTCCTTGGCCTTCCTCTTCCTCTCTTCCCAGGCATATACCCCTCCATTATTGTTCTCTCTAGACCTCCATGACGTTTCAAATGACCAAAATATTTCAATTTCCTTTGTTTTATTGTCTTTACTAGCCAACCCTCTTCAATATTCAGCTCTTGAAGTATGGATGCATTTGTTCTTTTCTTTACCCAAGATATTCTTAGAACCTGTCTGTAACATTTATATTCAAATGCATTTATGCGCTGTTCGGCTTGTTTAGTAAGTGTCCAGGTCTCACAGGCGTATGTTGCAATGGGAAAGATGCATGCTCTTAAAAATCTGACCTTTGTAATTCTATCTGTACAATTCCAAAATTTATTCAGTTGTTTTAGTCTTTGAAGAGCAATTGATAGTCGCCGTTTAATTTCTTTCATTGTGTCACCATTGTTGGTAACCAGTGACCCAAGATATGCGAAATTTTCCACCACCTCCAATCTTTCCTCATTAACATATATTTCCTTCTCCATGGCAGTTTTGTTTGTATGCATTATCTTTGTTTTTGCTGTGTTAAGAAATAAGTTATGATTTTCACTATTTCTTTGGAGTGAGGTTAATAAGTTTTCTAAACCATTTTGTGATGTTGATAGTAATATTGTATCATCAGCATAACGAATTTCTGGTATTTCATGACCACCGATATTTAGGGCATCATATTGTTCCTTGTTTATATCATCTCTTACATTTCTCATTATATTTTCGGCGTACAGGTTGAACAAATACGGTGACAGCACACATCCCTGACGGACTCCTTGCTTGATGCCAAACCAGTCTGATGTCTCTCCATCTATTCTGACTGCTGCTTGTTGGTCTTGATAGAGCATTTTAATGAGCTGCACTATATGTGATGGAAAGCCCATATTCCTCATGATTTCCCAAAGCTTCTGATGTTGTACATTCTGTCATCAACTATTGATATTATCAATGCCCTCAGAGAAATGGGAAGAATAGAGGACTTTGGTGGCAGTGAATCCACATCACTCGCCAGAATGGCAGACTTGGGAATTAAGATCGGCACAGCAAAAAACGAGACGCACACCAGCTACGCCAGAAGACTTGTTAATCAACATAGAACTGGTACTATTAGCCATCGGACGTTGGGGTTCATACTGAGGGGAGGATCTGAGCACCTATGGACATGTCCGGAGTGCAATGAGGATAACCCAACTAACTAACTAACTAACTAATCTGTCATCAACTGTCCAAGACAGGAAAAACAGTTTTTGTTATCTGGTTTTTTTTTATCAGTGTAGAGGATGAAACCTGTAGAAATAATGAAGCTTGACTGATCTCAAGATGTGTGGCAATGTCACTCATAGTCACTGGTGGTTTTCCTGTTTCAGGCTTTCAACAGTTGCAGCCAGCTCAGGAGGTGTGCCTGACTGGGTTGTGAACAGTCTGTCAAAGAAGTCATGCCATTTTGAACATTTCTATTCCACTCATAAACTTGCTGGAATGACAGGCATGTATCATCCTCATTTATCAATGAATTCACTGATCAAAACATTGATAACAGAATGCCCCTCCTCTTTGGTGCATGTCAAAAGTGGGATGGCCATCTTTGAACTTCCATTATGACATGATTGTGTTGTGCCTACACCATGATGTTAAAAGCTTAACAATGTTTCACATCCTTAAGAACAATACTGACAGGATGCAAGACAATGGTGTGGTTACTGTCTTCTTCTTCGTGTTCACCAGCTGTAAACTCTGGTGACAAGTTCTGGTTGTTCATCCACTTCTGGACTGTTTCTAGAACTTGAGTTTTTTGTGCACATCCCTTTTCCAGATGTCGCTTATTTGTATGCAGACTGTTGGTTCCTTGTCTCTCATGCAGATGCCTTCCGACTTTGAAGGAAACTCCCCTTATTAGTTGACTTTTAAAGCATGCTTGTTAGAGGGCAGTGGGTCTATTGTTTTTCCCTTCAAAAAGAGAAAATGGAACCCACACGGGCATGGTTATTGTAATATCTATTTAAAGTTTGTTTACTGTGATGTTTATATTATATTCTGCTGTGTTTATAGCCTTTATATGGTAGGCGGAGAGCAATCTGATTTATTAATGATTGACATATTTCTGTCTTTCCAGACGATAAAGTTATACTGAGCTATAAGGAGGCATGGGACCCACAGTCCATGGTGATGGCGAGCATGACTGGCAAGGCCCGATGGTGCCAAGAAAAGTCCTCCACAACTACAAAGTGAGATCCCAGGACTGCGGTTGTCAACACCTATGCCTAGTTTGCCCCTTCCCAGATGCCTAGCTCCCCACCCCCACAATCACATCCTATCTCATCCCCCCCCCCCCCAACTTGACCTCCAACACCCGTATCAACTAAGGTCCCATCTGCAGACATCTCCATATTGCAGTAGAGGTCGGTGGAGATGGAGGGTGATGTAATGTACCTCAGGATTAAGGACTGCAGCTGCCTTGAACTCTGCAGGGAAAGATTTTTATTATTTTCTCAGAGGGTAAGCAAGGACTGGTATGTACAGGTCCCACCTAAAAAATGGGATATGCCTGCATGTAACTCATAGCCTTCGCCAATCAAGTCAACCGTACCTACCTACATGCAGTGCTACCTGTTGTAACAGACACAGCTCTAGCGCATAGCGAGTCTCCATCGCTAACTAAATGGAGCTCTGATGCATGAAGGGGTAAAATACCAGACTATGGCTGGGGTTAGCCGGACAGAAACCCTTGGCGGAGTGTGACCCCCACATTAAGTGTGGACATGTCCCGATCCACATCAAGGTCACAACCAGGTAGCCAACACTGGATAATCAAAGGTGGAGAAGGGAAACTACCACAATCTCTGATTTCTGGCAGGCAGTGTTTGGATGAACCAGGACACGGATAGGGAGACTCCGTAACTTTCTCCACCGAAGACTGAATGACATGGGCACCCAGAAATGGAAACGGACATCAATGCAATCTATGGTTAATGAGTATGTGTAGATACCTACACCATTATTAGGATGCTCCTCTGGACTACTGCCAGGCCGGAACAGATCTGCTACTGACATGCGAGTTTACAGAGGCAACCCACCTAATGGTCTGATTTGAGCAAATGAAACTGAACATAAAGAAGAAGAAAAAGAAGAAGAATTTCCCCAGACACAAACATTTCCACCAATTACCAAGGGTCATCCTGAGTCTTATCCTTTACATACTGAGCCAGTCAATACTGTACCACACAAAATCAGGGGAAATGAACAGACGGACAGACTGGCTGGCATTGCACAACTTGGTGGAACACTGAAGCATGATGAGGCAAATGTGGTTAGGGCCTTGTGGGAGAGCGTGTACAGTTGGAAGAAGCAAACTTATCACCACAGTCTGGTGAGAGTGATGCAGTGAGGAATGATGACCGGATCTGGCTGATACTCGACGCTCTGAAGAAAAGCATGATGGACGTGTAATCAGAATGCTACTCACACCACTGGTACTGGAACTCTGCACTTCCTGCTGAAGATGGGGATGGAGCACTTATGGCAATGCCCTAGGTGATGTATTGTCCATTCTTGAATCAGCTCAACTTAACTCACAAACAAATAAACCCAAAACAGTATAGAAGTGTAGTGTGCTACAATATAAAAAAAAAACAGTGAACAGTACAGTGTAATTCAATATAGATTAACTACCTTAGTGAATAGCTCGTTACAAAGTGAGATGTAGTTCTGTTGGTTTCTCTCAAGTACTTCCCAATCAATCTTCCAACAAGCAGTTGGTAGTAAGATCAATGGTAAGCCAAACAAGACTGACTCACAGAGTGTAGCCCGAGGTAGGCAGCGAATTATCTGAGAAATATAGATTGTTGACAAGTTTCTGTTAGTCTTCTGACAAATGTTAATTCCTTATCAATGCTAACACTGACCATGGTAACAAATAACAGCCATGATAGAACAGCTACTTACACACTTGACTGTCAACCTGGTTTTAACAACAGCTATAACGATAGAACAGCTACTTACACACTTGACTGTCAACCTGGTTTTAACAACAGCCATAACGACAGAACAGCTACTTACACACTTGACTGTCAACCTGGTTTTAACAACAGCCATAACGATAGAACAGCTACTTACACACTTGACTGTCAACCTGGTTTTAACAACAGCCATAACGACAGAACAGCTACCTACACACTTGACTGTCAACCTGGTTTTAACAACAACCATAACGACAGAACAGCTACTTACACACTTGACTGTCAACCTGGTTTTAACAACAACCATAACGACAGAACAGCTACTTACACACTTGACTGTCAACCTGGTTTTAACAACAGCTATAACGACAGAACAGCTACTTACACAATTGACTGTCAACCTGGTTTTAACAACAACCATAACGACAGAACAGCTACTTACACAATTGACTGTCAACCTGGTTTTAACAACAACCATAACGACAGAACAGCTACTTACACACTTGACTGTCAACCTGGTTTTAACAACAGCTATAACGACAGAACAGCTACTTACACAATTGACTGATAACCTGGTTTTAACAACAACCATAACGACAGAACAGCTACTTACACAATTGACTGTCAACCTGGTTTTAACAACAACCATAACGACAAAACAGCTACTTACACACTTGACTGTCAACCTGGTTTTAACAACAGCCATAATGACAGAACAGCTACTTACACAATTGACTGTCAACCTGGTATTAACAACAGCCATAACGACAGAACAGCTACTTACACACTTGACTGTCAACCTGGTTTTAACAACAACCATAACGACAGAACAGCTACTTACACAATTTAACTATCAAAATGTTGAATGTTAAATTAGGAATCGACATCACAGCACTCGGGACACTCCCATAAGCACTTTGTCCCTATCTCCAGCAGTATGCAAAAAGTTAAAATTCTGATGGTACCAGTAACTGACCCTTGAGGTTTACTGCTGCAGATATCACTCGTCTATATTAATTTCTCTGCCTAGCCTTATCTTCACAATTTGTGACACCAGTTGTTTGCAGGTCTGGCTGGACATTATCTCTCGAACTTCTTTTTTGTCTGCCTTGTGGTCTACCCCCATTCCTCTCTCAGGTGTTTACAGTTTTACTTCTCTGTCATCTTGTCACAGGGAGTCTCTTTCTCGGAATAAAAACGTAAATGCAAGACAACAACAGACCGCCACACCCATAACCTCGACCACGGAAGACTAATCCAAGAAAATTATCAATGGAACTTGACCTACTTTCCTTGGGGAGACCAACCTTTCAATAACCAGAGAAATATTCAAATAAAATCCGTACCTTCAGTTGCTGCACAGGAACAGTCATCCCAACAGCTTTGCTCGAGGTTGGGAACACATGTTTGCAGACATTAGACTCCATGTGCAGGTTCTGGTGATCAGAAGTGAGTGACTGCATCAAGAATGGACACCACTGCGATCAGGGATTTGCAACACAAGCAGTGAAAGAATTACAGCTGATACAGCTCTTTACAAAGTGAGATGATGTTCTGTGGTTGCACTCAACAGTACCAATGAAAAAGTCTTCCAACAACAGTTGGCAGTAAGAAGAGTGGCAGGCCAATTAGAACTGACTTACAGTGTGTAGCAAGAGGCAGGCAGCAAATTATCTTTAACATGTAGAGAACTGATAAGATCTTCTTCTTTTTTCTTCTTTGCATTCATCACCTGTCAACTCAGGCAGAAAGTTGTGGGTGTTTGTCCACTGCCGGACTTTAAGTCTTGTTCCAAAACCTGAGTGTTGCGTGCACATCCATTTCACATGTCTGGCTTATCTGTGCTCAGACTTTTGGGTCCTTGCCTCTCAGGCAGAGATACTCCAACTTCGAAGGATGCCCCCAGTTAGTCGACTCTTACAACATACTTGTAGGGGACGCTGTGGGTCTGTTCTATCCCTCAAGAGGATCCTAGAGCAAACCAAGCAGTGGAACAGCTAGCCACCATTCTACAACATGTGATGATACACACCAGCAGAAAGAAACCATTCACACAAAGTGAATTCATCCCTACCCTATGCTGTCAGTGCCACATCAAGTCTCTCACAATAAGTCAGACATAAAAGAGGTAATTATGGATCGATTGATAAGTCAGTTTATCTCCTCCGAGCTACTAGCAAATCATTTACGATACCATCCTGAGATTTTAAAATGTCAATATGGATGGCAGACAAGCAAGGCAGATCTCAGATTCCCTGTTCAGCCTCTAAATAAAATAAAATTGGGTCACAAGTAATGGCTGTCCATCACGAGTGATGAAGACCACCTTTATCCAAAGTAGTAATGGTCAAAGATTATGAGCACAAAGGTGGCTGATTAGTCCAATATGAGCCTGAAAAGTTCTTGAGGTGTGCGGACAACAGATGGAAGTCGCAGTAAGTGTGGGATTAGCGGTTCAATTCTTTATAGTCTGCCTCCGTTTCTCTGCCTGTGTAACCTCCGCTGCCTGACAGGCTGATGCACTATGCCTGAAGGATGTACGCCATCCAGAATGGTCTTGTGCAGCAGCCTCCCCCGTCGCTGTGTTGATGCCAAAAGAACTGAGAGCAGTCTTGAGAGTGTCCTTATAGCGCTTTTTCTGTCCTCCCTGGGACCTCTTCCCTTGCTGGAGCTTTCCATAAAATACTCTCTTTGGGAGGCGATAGTCTGCCATGCGAGTTAGGTGACCAGCCCAACGCAGCTGATAATTTTTCAGTACCATATGGATTAAAAATCTACACAAAGTATTTCAGAATCCTCACTGGTTCTACAGCCTGTGCACTGTGCTGAGCTTTTTCTAGCTCAGACTTGAGTTAGAAGAAGAACGGAGCACTTATGGGTTACCCGTGTGCCATGATGTTGTTCCGTTGTTCCAAACCTCAAAACCTCAGGACAATCCCAATCAGAACAAAGATATATCTCATACAAAGCATATTCATTCCTACCCTTTGCTACCAGTGTCAGACATGGTCAGTCACAACAAGCCAAAATAGAAAATGAGTAACCACAGAAATGAGATCTTTGAGAAGGGCTGCAGGATTGAGCAGAAGAGATTAAATCAGATCTGTCATAAAAGAACAAGTTTGGCACAGAACCAGTTATAAATTACACACAAAGACAGAGATCAAATGGTCTGCCCTCTAGTGGAGAATGCCTTATGACGCTACACCATACAAGAAGGATGTAGAACATGAGGTAGACCCAAGAACAAGATGGAAAGAGAACACCAGAGAAAATCTAAAACAGCATGTCATGTTCATGGTCGAGGCCGCCACAAGGACAAGAAGCAGAACCTGATATCTCCCTTGACACCCAGAGTAGTAAAAGAGGAAGTAACGAAAAAGAAGCAGAAGATACATTGAATATCATCATGATACATTTTTTTTTCAAAATGATATTCTGAAAATGCTCGTGATAACAGTTATTGTTTAACACAAACAAATTAAAGAGTTCCTTACAAAAGCATCACTGCAAGGTAACTGAGTGGGTGATAGCATTGTTTCAGCAAATTCACACTTGATGACCAGGTCTGCTTCAGCTATGAAAAGTAGGTTATATAAACATATACACACATACATGTATATACAAAATGAATTCATAGTCAACATTAACATGGAATGCATAGTAACAACTGGTAAATTTGGTGGACTAAAAACAGAAAGGAAGACAATAGTTTAACATTCATTTAAGTAAGCCTTGCTGAGAAGTTGCTAACATCAGCAAATGAATCAGCAAAAAGTTCATAATCTTCACACTGTCTTGCATCATCATCATCAGGTGCCTTGCCGACTTGCGTGGGCGATCATGCCTCTTCATAATCCACATCTCCTGCAGCGTGTATCAATTCATGTGCCGACACGCCTCTATGCCATGCAACAAGACTGTCAAGAATCTTCTCTCGTTGTCTTCCTTCATCCCTCTTTCCACAGATCTTTCCAGTGGTCACAACATGTTCTATTTTCCCTCTTCTCATAACATGGCCGAAAAATGATGACTGTCGCCTTCTGATGTATGTGATAAGTT
>CAJHNH020002621.1:17500-100861 GCA_905116865.2 Candidula unifasciata | reverse complement strand
ATGCTTTAATACTTTTTATACATCAGTGCAGTTAAAACAATATTTAAAAAAAAAAAAAAAAAGTTATCGAGGTAATATCATAAAACAAGAAAATATGGTTATTTTAACTGTTTACATAATATCCAATTAGATGGAATGTTTAAATATCCCCTAGGTTTCACAGATGAACATATCAGATTTGACCCAGGGACACCCAGCAGTAGATTAGCTAAAATACTGCACATCCGTTGCCACTTGAAGGTAGCCCTGAAATTACAATTTACAATGAATTAAGAAATGCACACTTGAATGGATGGTTGAGATCCCAGATTTGACCCTTGTTTATTCTGGTCTATGGCAAACTCTATGGAGATCTAACATGCACTAGCTAACGGCAACAGAACAGAGGATGCATATCTGGAGAGAATGATACAGCTGGGAGAGAGCAGTGTATGGACAGTTTTCTTCCACACTGGGAAACAAACGGGCAAACTTTTACTTTTAGACATAGGTCTTTTTCCAGACCCTGAGTTGTGCATTCTTTCTGTCAATGAGAGAATGATACAGCTGGGAGAGAGCAGTGTATGGACAGTTTTCTTCCACACTGGGAAACAAACGGGCAAACTTTTACTTTTAGACATAGGTCTTTTTCCAGACCCTGAGTTTTGCATTCTTTCTGTGCTGCACTATCCTGCATATCCTTCCTGATGTTCTTGCTACATGCAACATGGTCCGTGATATCCATTTCCCATGAATCTACCTCAGTACCTGTATCATTCGTGTCCCGCTTGTGTACATGATGAACACATTCACCCAGTTGTTGCGTTTAGTACATAAAAGCTCCTTGTATGGATTCCTTGGGCCCTATTGTAGGGTTAAAAAAGATACGTCCAGTGGAAGTTTGTCTAAAATTGTGGCCAATCCTGGCTAACAGTGTTTCACTGCTCCCCCAACAAGCATGTCACAAGAGTTGACTCATTCATTCATTCAGTAGCATGTCCCTCGCGGAACCTCGCTGCCATAACAACCCTCCGGAAAACCTTCCTATCCTGAGCAAGATGTCCTGCGTCTGATACACCCATCTGGAGATCATCTGCCACATCCTGCACCCATCTTCTCCTTGGCCTTCCTCTTCCTCTCTTCCCAGGCATATACCCCTCCATTATTGTTCTCTCTAGACTTCCATGACGTTTCAAGTGACCAAAATATTTCAATTTTCTTTGTTTTATTGTCTTTACTAGCCAACCCTCTTCAATATTCAGCTCTTGAAGTATGGATGCATTTGTTCTTTTCTTTACCTAAGATATTCTTAGAACCTGTCTGTAACATTTATATTCAAATGCATTTATGCGCTGTTCCGCTTGTTTAGTAAGTGTCCAGGTCTCACAGGCGTATGTTGCAATGGGAAAGATGCATGCTCTTAAAAATCTGACCTTTGTAGTTCTATCTGTACAATTCCATAATTTATTCAGTTGTTTTAGTCTTTGAAGAGCAATTGATAGTCGCCGTTTAATTTCTTTCATTGTGTCACCATTGTTGGTAACCAGTGACCCAAGATATTCGAAATTTTCCACCACTTCCAATCTTTCCTCATTAACATATATTTCCTTCTCCATGGCAGTTTTGTTTGTATGCATTATCTTTGTTTTTGCTATGTTAAGAAATAAGTTATGATTTTCACTATTTCTTTGGAGTGAGGTTAATAAGTTTTCTAAACCATTTTGTGATGTTGATAGTAATACTGTATCATCAGCATAACGAATTTCTGGTATTTCATGACCACCGATGTTTAGGGCATCATATTGTTCCTTGTTTATATCATCTCTTACATTTCTCATTATATTTTCGGCGTACAGGTTGAACAAATACAGTGATAGCACACATCCCTGACGGACTCCTTGCTTGATGCCAAACCAGTCTGATGTCTCTCCATCTATTCTGACTGCTGGTTGTTGGTCTTGATAGAGCATTTTAATGAGCTGCACTATATGTGATGGAAAGCCCATATTCCTCATGATTTCCCAAAGCTTCTGATGTTGTACACAGTCAAATGCTTTTGAATAATCCACAAAACATAAGAACAGATTTACATTAAATTCTCTACACTTCTCTATTATTAAACGCATGTTGAATATATGATCTCTTGTTCCTCTTCCCTGTCTAAATCCAGCCTGAGCTACATTAATCTCTTCTTCCATTTTCTTATGCAGTCTTCTCATTATAATTTTTAGTAGAATTTTACTTGCATGACTGATCAGGGCAATAGTTCGATAGTTTGTACATAATTTCAGGTCACCCTTTTTTGGTATTGGAATGAAGATAGTTCTCTTCCAGTCTTTTGGCCAAATACCATATTTCCATATCTTTTCACATAATGCATGATAGATTTTTATGCTTTCTTCTCCTCCCGCTTTAATCAATTCAGCTGGTATCTCATCACATCCAGGTGATTTACCATTTTTCAGGCTCCTTATTGCCCATGAAATTTCATCTAATGAAGGTTCAGGTTCTGCCTCTACTGTTACTGGTTCATGTATATCATTCATATCCTCACTGTCATTCATATCATACATTCCGCTGCAGTATTCCTGCCATCTTCCTAGAATTTGTCTAGATTCTGTTAAAGTATTTCCCATCCTGTCACAAATAACATTTAACTGAGGTTGAAAATTTCTTGTCAATAACTTCATTTCCTTGAACATTTCGTAATCTCTTCCATTTTTATGATGCTGCTCTATTTTAAAACAGCAATCTTGTACATACTGATTTTTATCCTTTCTTGTGTACTTTCTTATTTCTCGTGTTAAAAATTTATACTTCATCCTACTGTCATTGGTTTCTCCTTTCTTTTTCAGTTCCCTTCGTTGTTTTATTAGTTCTAACGTGTATGGTGTGATCCATGGTTTATGTTGCTTAGTCCTGGTGGGTATTAAGTCTTTAGCTGCTGTTATCAAGATATCCCTAGCTTGTACCGCCAGTTCATCAGGTGTCATTTCCTCTTGTACAGACATCAAGACCTCAAAACGGTTCTTCACTTCTACGTTGTATGCATCTGGTATTTTTGTGAGATCAAATCTAAATGGCCTTGGTCCTCGGGTAAGCTTTTTGAGTTTTAATTTCAGATCTGCAAGAGTTGACTAATTAGGTTATTTCCTAGGAAGCGTAGTGCATCTGCCTGAGAGGCGAGAAACCAACAGTCTGCATTAAAATAAGCCAGATCTGTACAACAGATGCACATGGAAAACTCAAGTTCTGGCGAAGACGTAGATGAACAACCAGAACTTTCCGCCGGACTTTACAGCCAGTGAACGCGAAGAAGAAAAAGAAGAATGATTTAAAACCAAAAAGAAAATCAACAACAAAATCAACTTAGTGTCTGCAAATTTAGTGTTGTGCTTTGGAGGCGCAAGATACTAGTGACCGGTAGTGCGATGCCTTGTTTGCCCAACTCTATTCTATCAGAGAAACAGACCCCCAAAAAATTAACGTTAAATATAAGAATAATGAGTTCTAAAAAAAACCAGCAGTTTTGTTTATTAACTCATACAGTAGCAAAAAAAAAAAGTAATTAAGCGTTTAAAAACGGCAGCTTACAATCTATACATTATTTTCTTAATTACATGCGCCTCATAAGTTTTCTACCTGCGGTCACTCTGCCTCAGTTGTTGCTTCATATCACTGTGTCCTGTCCATTACTGATATTTTAAGTACATAACGCCCAGGATACCTTCTTTTTCTTATAGTCCGTGGCGCTGATACCCATGTCTATCCCCAGTCTTATATCTTGTTAACTTTCAGTTAATTCTAACACAGATGATCGTCCATGCCATGATATCTGATTGTTCAGTATCTTCTCTCGGTCTCCCTGTGCGTCTTTTCCCCTCCAACTTTCCCAGCGTCACTATGTACTCCAGTTTTCTCCTTCTTATAACATGACCACAGAATATAGATTGTCTCCTAATATTGGCAGTTAGTTCTCTTCAAGGTCCAGTTTTCTCTCCGAGTCAGTTTCTGACAAGACATCTTCATTACACTTTTTTTTTGTAATCTGTCCAGTATATTTTTATAATTGTCTATAAAAACCAGATCTCCGTTGCTTCCAAATAATTTTTTCACTAAATCGCCCAAATGTCCGTGATTCAGTTGTCTAGACAAGGATGTGATTTTCACAGCCTCAAGAGTTCTCTTTCTCGTCTCAACTAACCAAGAAAGATCCATAATACATGAGGTCATTATAATATGTCCATACCCGATAGAACTGCAACCTGCATCAGACTGGTGTCGTTGTTATGTGTGCCACGATGATGATTTTTTTTTTTTTACTTAACATAACACAGAATTAACGTATACTTCACAAATAATCCATTAACGAAACAAACGTGGGCGACCAGAGTCTAAAACAGGAATCATCTCCAGCTAACAAGGAAATATGACAATGACACCATACACTCAGCGAGATGACCTTAACCATTGGCAAAAACCGAAATTAATTTAACATGGGCGTTAATTGAAAGGGGTGCCTGGGATCTGACCCGTTAGTCTGCCATCCAGCTTGAGTTCTTTCAATCTCAGGGTTTAAAACCTTCAGGTGGCAGCCCGTAGCGTACAGCCGTTAGAATAGCTAATAGCCAAGGTAGACTGATGTAAGGTAATGTCTGACTGAAGGTAACTTAACATTTGTACTTGACTGAAAGATTTTGATTTTGATGGAGATGAAGGTTAAACAGTGTCAGGGGTAGAGAAAACAAACTTGAAATGGTACAGTTTGTATGGTGTCTAGTGTGTTCTTCTATCTTTCTACTTCTTTTTATAAGATCAATACATTTTCTGTTACTTTATTAATATTCGAAAACCATACTAGAGGGGAAGGTACGAGTATAAGGAAGGCGGACAATGAGTAGACATATGAATAGGTGATTATATATATATATATATATATATATATATATATATATATATATATATATATATATATATATATATATATATATATATATATATATATTGCATTATTAAATAAGGGAACATCAGTGTTTTGGAGTGTATACCATGGACGAAAGGCGGAGGCTGTTAAAGACACCGCTGTAGCAACCTTTATTGTTAAGGCGATACCTGAATGATGAATACAGTGAAAGGCCAATACTAATGGGTCACATTTATGTCGTCATGAGGACCACACGCTACAACTAAGTGAAGTCATTTCATTATTTTTGCATGCAAAGGGCCGCATGTGACTCGCGGGCCGCACATTTGGCATGCCTGCTTTATAGGCCATCATAAATCCCCTGGTGTAGCGGCTAGATGCTCGCTTGTGGACCGAAAGGCCGCTGGTTCAGGGCCCGATAGAGCGGGTAAAAAAATAAATAAAACGACCGTGTTGGAATCCAACCTTAATGAGTACAAAGTAAAGTCATGGGAAGTAAAGGCCGCCGTCCTGATGCTAACCTCATCACCCACCACGTGCCGATTAGTCTGTAAAATGTAGGTCCAACCCAATACGCCAAACACATCTAAAGGCGCGGAAAAGCGACCTGAGGCGTTGAAGCTACCACCACATCAGTAATCGAGTGTTGTTAGCTAGAAAGTTACTGCGGCTACCACACAAATAGAGATTTCTTGTTTTTCTTTTAGTTCTATGTTCGTGGAATGCTGGTCGTTATACTTGTTTTACAGCTCCCCTTCTGGTTACGAGGACTGTCCCACAACATCATAACAATCACGCTGTAAAAGGCGATTAATCAGGTGTGTGTCCTGGGTTTCTTTCGAGTTTAAAGAGCGTTAACGTCAGACATCACAGACATCAGAAGAAGACAATCATTATTTTTCAGCCATGTTATGAGAAAAGAGAAAATGGAACATGTTTTGACCTCTGGAAAGATCTGTGGAAGGAGGGATGGAGGAAGACAACGAGAAAAGATTCTTGACAGTCATGTTGCATGGCATGTAGGTGTGTCAGCACACACACTTATACATGCTGCAGGAGATCGTGGATTATAGATAGGCATGATCGCCCAAGCCAGTCGGCAAGGCACCTGATGATGATGATGATGATGATGATGATATGTAAAAAGCAATTTCAAATCTGGGAAATCACAAGAGAATAATCATACACATTAAAATAAAAAAAAAAAAAAAAAAATATATATATATATATATATATATATATATATATATATATATATATATATATATATATATATATATATATATATATATATATATATATATATATATATATATATATATATATATATATATATATATAATACATGGACCAGGAAGTAATGCAGGAAAAGTGCAGTATAATAAATGTCTGCCTAAAATCAAACATTCGTTTTTAGGTCACGGCACCTTGATGCAGTTTTTATATACAGGAAGGATGTTTACCTACTTCTGAAATTAAGTTTTAAGGATAAATAGGGGACCTTGAAACCAGACCTGCCGGTTCTAAGTGCTTAACACAGGCTTGGATTTCAGGAGAAATCTATTGTTTGGGAAAGTGCCACTATAATGTTTGAGGGGCTCCAGAGCGTGGCACGGTGGTTAAGATATTTACTCTGGATTGTAAAGATTGTGGGTTTGGTTGCTTGGTCGGTTTTGTTCTTGTCATTTGTGACCTCAGAACTAGTGTAACAGAAAGACTAATGCCATGCTTGGGAAATAATTAAATTAAAGCAACATAAAAAAGAGGGGATGAGCAAAACGCTGGTTTTGGATCATAAAAACAAACATAAACACACACGCGTGCACAACCTACAATCATATCACATATACATACATATACATAGTGATTGGTTTGCGGTGTTCTAAGTTGTCTCAAAGAGGCAGGGCGAGTAGATACTTCAAGAGAAGACAAAGGGTAAATCGGCAAGCTTGACAAGACTTCAAGAAATGCATGTCAACAGATGTGTTGCTTGACATGAAAACTATAGAAGTAGGCAAAGATGAATACTAAACTAAAACCCAACTGATCGCCACAAGCTGAGGGAATGCTGCAGACTGGATCTGAGCGCTTAAGGGCTTGTTCGATGTTCAGTGAGGATGATCGGTCGACTAATAAGGTAAAGGTAAAATCGGGAGTTGTGAACCGTTGTCACTGCACATGGTTATAAACCATAAGTTCTCTGCCACCAGTACGGAAAGCTGATAGGAAACTGTCCGCCTGTGTCGCCATACGCACGCAACTCTGTAGCTACAGCGGCGTTCCTCCAATTAACCCACAGTGTTAGCTCTGGTATCCATTGCCTAGAGGCTGAGTGAACCCCGGGAACCGCCAAGTTTCGAACATTGGCCGTGGGCTGCAGACAGGATTGCTATATTGGCATTTTTTATGCCAGAATCCACAGATTTGGCATTTTTACACTAAACTGGCATAAGAAAATGAACTGGCATATTTTGGTTTTTCCTGGCTTTTCTTATCAAAATGTGCTCACATTTGCTTCATGGTTCCTCCGTTAGAAACACGCAGATTTACTAAAAGCAATGTAGACCTACAGTTAACATCTTTATTTCAGTTTGACTTTGTTGTGATGTCCTTGTACGGACTAACGGAGATTCGCACCATTTCTTATTGTATTTGTTGTCTTCCTAAACGGATCGTGACTTCGATAAACCAAGAAAAAAAAAAAAAAAACAAGATGGAAAGCATATTATGACATCGCAAGTATAATAGTAACTGAAAGAAAACATACCCACAGCTCAAAAGATCTTCAGACTGATCATAAGCAGCATATTGTAAACTGTGTCAGTGCGCTGTTGCACCAAGAATTAGTAGCAAATCAAATCATAAACAATCCGAAAAACACAGGATAAAAACTCTGTCAAAAAGCCAGTCACAGCTTGTTACAACAATGACTCCTAGACAAAGTAATGATAAAGTTAAAGGCAGCAGAGTTGCAGCTTGTTGTAAGCATGACCTGCCATTGTGCAATACGCACAATTGGTCATCTAAGTGAAATCATAGGAACTCATGGTCAGGTGAATGTTCACGACTAATAAAAATATTATTTCACCTGCACTTAAGGATGACGTTATTGATGATTTTCGGAACAAGAAATATGCCATCAGTATAGTTGAGTTGCAAAGACTTCATTCATCCTATCTGAGAAAATGCTTAAAGATTTTAATTAAGTCTGAAAAGGTTTCCCCTGCGTCTTCCGCTGTTTCAGTGAGGATGACAGTGAAGAATTCAATCTAGAGCTTTTGATGTGAAGTGAGTACAATGTTAATCTTTATTTGGCATTTTCTAGCATAATTTGGGTAATGGTTTGGCATAAAATCAAGTTCTTTATCTGGCAACCCTGGTTGCAGAGAGTGGCAGCTGGATTTGAAAGCGAGTGCACTAACGCTGGTCGACTAATTAACTATCCAACGAATTAACACACACATGCACATCACAGAGGAACCTGTCAATAGCATAAAGAGTTAAAATATCAAATGAGATCTAAACAAATACCATACTATAACCTAAAATATCCAGTTACAACAAGTGAACATATCACGATACAATACAAATATCAATATTCATGAAACATTACCCACTAACAACAAACTAAAATATTCCTTTGTAAAAAGTTAACAATTTAATTACGACAATTTCTCTAGAAACATTTCAAAAACTGTTTCTCTTTATTAAACAATAACTTATCTAAGGCAGGTCGACCCAGATATAATGGGTACCAGGTAAACTACCGGGAAGTAAAGGCGTCCGGTGGAATGTTGACCACATTACCCACGATTGCCGATTGGTCTATAAAATTTAGGTCAAGAACTATATGGCCAGTACACCTGAAAGCGTGGAATAGAGTTCATTTATATTTTAATTTTTACAGGAGTTACATTTTAAGTCTACAATAAAAACGCCATCTGCAATCTGTGCGAATAATCCAACTATAAGCCCATTGCTGGCTGCCTGGATTTGTATCATGGTACGGGGAGAGTCGCAGGTCGACCCAGACTAAAATGGGTACCAAAGTATCTTTGTAATAACATCTCACCTGTATACTCATAACGAGGTCATGGTTTTAAACAACAGATACCTCCTTCTTTAGGTTTTGAGGTCGAAGTCTGGGACTCTGGTGGTAAGTAAAGAGACGTTTGAGTCACATCTACGCAAGATGTACTCAAATGGGAAAAGGAATGAGCCTCTCGATGACAACCCAGAAATCCTGAAGCGGCCTGAGTTGCCGAAGGTACCATTTTAAATAATACCTCCTTCTTGGTTTGAGGTCGAAGAAGTTGCGAAAAGAGCGGCAAGTCCGCACCAGGGCCAAATGGTGTTCGTGACAAGCGCTGTGTGAAAAACCCTCCGAATGCTTCACCGTTTGCTGAGATTAGCGTGGAGCAGAAATCACATATGTTTCGAGTGGCAACGGGCCAATGGGGTTTACATTCCTAAGGAGAGAGACTTCACGAGTCTGTCCCAATTCTAACCTATTTCGCTGTTAACTGTTGAGGGCAAAATATTCTTCTCGTTTATGGCTCGCCAGGTCACGCTGTATCTGATAGCGAACAAATACATCGACACAAATGTTCAGAAATTGGAATCCCGGGCGCCATGGTTGCCTTGAACACGCAAATATTATCTGGGAGTCTATTCAGAGAGCCAAGGTAGAGAGAACTCCGTTGCACGTGATATGGATGGACCTCGCCAACGTTTATGGGTTACTGGGGCAGGCTCTTCGTATGTTCTACGTACCGACACAGATAACCAAAATGATCGAGCAATATTTCTCAAAGTTCGCTTTACGCTTTTCTACCCCGACGTTTACTATGAGATGGACTGAGCTCCAGGCTGGAATAGCATTAGGATGTACAATCTCGCCAATACTGTTCGTTATGGCCATGCAGGTCATGTTAGACGGGGCGGCCAGCTACAGACAAGGCCTTTAGATTGAGGACAACTGGATGTCGCCATTACGTGCATTTATGGATGACACGACTATAATCACGGGCAGTGATTCAATTCAAACCGCAGAAGTCGAGGAGTCTGTCAATCCTAAAAAGTAAGGTGGCGGCGATCAGTTTTACGGTGGCAAGGAATCGGATCCCCACGGTTTTGGAGGAACCGGTGAAGAGCCTTGGTCACGTTTATGATTCGAAGTTGTCTGATAGAGCGGAATCACTAGCTACAGGCTTGTTCGCGATCGAGCGTTGTAGGCTTATCAGAAAGTTTAAGGTCTGGTGTCTCCAATTTATGTTGATTCCAAAGCTCCTATGGCCACTTCTCGTCCACGAAGTGACGATGACGGCAGTGGAGTCAATGGAGCGGGGGAAAAAACACAGCCATGCGGAAATGGTTGGGAGTACAACCTTGTCTGACTGATGAAGCTCTGTATTGTAAGCAGGCGAGGCTGGTACTCCCGTTCAAATCAATAACCAAAGAGTTTAAAGTTGACAAACAAGGACACGCGATGATGCTGCGTGAGTCTTCAGACTCTACTGTCACTGCTGTCCAGCCCGCTCTAAAGACAGCTGTTAAATGGAAAGTCCTAGATGCGATCGAATCTGCCCAAGATACACAGACATTTAGAGAAGTGATGGGTTACACTCAAACCGACCGTCGAAGCCTGGGGCACGGAACAGTCAGTTAGTGGTCCTGAGCCACAACCAGAGAGCGCCGAGACATGGTAATACAGCAAATAAGGGACACCGAAAACGAGGTTCGGATCCAAAAAGCCGCGCAACAGTCGCAGCATGGCCAGTGGATCCCCCTCGAAAGCGCCTTGCCACGAGTACTCACATGGGCTGAGATCTAGCGAATGGTCCCGCTGCGACTGAGCTTTATCCCACGATCTGCCTACGATGTGTTACCGTCCGGTGTCAACGTGGTCAAATGAAGTGCGACTAACGACCCGACATGCCCGCTGTGTAGAGCTAAGCAGACGCTCGAGCATGTATTGTCCGCGTGTAGAAAAGCCCTAGGTTAGGGTAGATACACTGGGCGCCACAAAAAGGTAATGAAAGAGTTAGCAGCAGTTGTGGACCAAGCTAGGATGAGGGCCAATGCGAGGGCCAGTCCTACTGTTGTCCCCCTGTGCTTCGTCAAGGTTGGGCAGATTTATAAAGGTAAATTCAACAAGGTCGCATACGCTCCATCGATGCTTAACTGTGCGAGGGACTGGCTACTAGCGGTTGACCGAAAGACTGGCCTGCGACCCGACATAGTCCTACACTCTTCGGGGAAACTTCAGCTTATCCTGATCGAGCTTACCGTGCCGTATGCTTCGTGAATGGACGAAAGTCATGTGTATAAGCTCGAGAAATACAGTAACCTGGCGGCTGGTCTGAGGAGAGACGAAGCGTACACAGTATGAGTCTTCGCCGTCAAGGTAGGCGCAACAGGTTTCGTTTCCACTTTTATGTACAATGTGATAAAATAACTTAGCTGCGAGGAAACGAGCGAGAACGATCACTAAAACAGCTGGGGGAGGTTGATGAAAGAACCTAGAGCTAGCTCTAGACACAATGGACGTCGTGGGGGAGGGCCTCGGTGAACCGGTTCGGGTATCTAGTTGAAAAGAAAGTCTAATCCCTCAAAACACCAACGTGTCCGAATTGTCTGCCAGTGTACCTCTGCCATTTGCTAACAACGTCTAACATGTGTCCGATAAACCAAACGTAAGCTTGTCACTTGGTCGTCTAGGTTTGCTGACTGTTCTAATTATACTAACGCAGCGACTATGTAAATAAACTTTGAATCTCACAGTACCTGCTGCACAGTGATTAATTTCATCTTGTCCCTGTCCGAGAACATCGGGTAATGCGTACAGCAGGAGCAGATCAAGCCTGAGCTTCATGAACTCGGGTGGGCCCACCCTCTGAAATTGTCTAGGAGCTCGTTGGCCGAAACAATTGTTGACGAGGGATCACTTCTACTGATGATAGATAGACTCCTTCTGTACATCCTCCCCTGTGGAGTTTCTTCTTACTCATATTAGGACATTTCCAAGCTGAGTGATTTGGCTTTCCGGCTAAGATTTTTCAGGAGGTTAAGAAATCAGTCTGATGCCACCCTGTTATACTTCTCGCGTATCCAAGCTTTCAGCGTGTTCCTTCGTCCATGGAATGCCTGAAAACTCAAAGGGAAAGCCATAGACATGAGGCAAACATCCGTAGAGCCGCGGCAGCAAAGTGGCTAGCATCCATACCTGTGGAGCCGAGGCAGGAGAGTGGCTAGCATTTACACCTGTGGAGCCGAGACAGGAGACTGGCTAGCATTTACACCTGTGGAGCCGAGACAGGAGAGTGGCTAGCATTTACACCTGTGGAGCCGAGACAGGAAAGTGGCTAGCATTTACACCTGTGGAGCCGCGACAGGAGAGTGGCTAGCATTTACACATGTGGAGCCGCGACAGGAGAGTGGCTAGCATTCATACATGTGGAGCCGAGGCAGGAGAGTGGCTAGCATTTACACCTGTGGAGCCGAGACAGGAGAGTGGCTAGCATTTACACATGTGGAGCCGCGACAGGAGAGTGGCTAGCATTCATACGTGATGACCTGTGGTCCTTATGTTAACATTCCTAATAATGTGAAACAACTAAAGCAAATCTACCTTCAACAGTTAGCAAGATTCAATTGCAACAGGTAGAGAGTTTTATTAGGTTAAAAAGTATCAAATTGCAACATACAAAAAGTAAGTTATGAGTTGGATTATCTTTACAGCACTCCGGACACATCCATAGGCGCTCAGATTCCCCTCTCAACATATTCATCAGCGTCGTGCGGTTAATAGTACCAGTCCTATGTTGGTTAACAAGACTTCGTATGCGTCCATACAATAAAAAAAGTGTCGAGCTTCAAAGTGGTGGTGGTGATGGTGGTTTGGGGGGTGGGGGGGGGGGGGGGGGGGGGATGAATATTCAACGGAAACTGAAAATTTTACTCTGATGCTAACTCTACACATTTTATCTATTTTATCTTTTGTCTTTCTCTGCCTAACGCTGTTAGGCATTGCAGGCATGGTCAGTGATCGGTTTTCGTGATGGTGCTTGCGATTAGCTTCCTGCACGATGCTATTGCTGAGTTTCGGTCAATCAACTCCATCTTTCCATCCTCTTCGTGACCTTTATTCTGCATCCTGATGTTTCTATTCTCATGTTGTGTGTTTTTGCAACCGGCGACGCTGTGTTCATTTGAAGTGGTGTTTACAGTGGGTAAACGCTAAGAAGAATGAGAATAAGAGATTTCATCTTACTTACACCTCAAACAGGAACTTGGCGTTCAGTGACAACATGTTCTGAAATGTGATTGGACGTTGTAATGTAGGGAAATTAGGTCAAGGGCAAACTGCGTTAGAGTGGGACCCCCCCCCCCCCCTCTCCGCCCCCCCCCCCACCCTTACAAACGATTTTTTTGGGCTAGCTCTAATCGAGCTGCAGACAGGTTCCAACACCTTGATAGCAGGCGTTTTTTTTTTTTTTTTGGGGGGGGGGGGGGAGGGATTCAACAGGATATACATACAGTCCAACGCCTATATAAGATGGAACACTGGCCACACTGTGATTAAGAGCGCATTCAAACACGCTTTGTGGTGTTGACTGCGTAAACGCTAGAGAGCTTTTTTTGCTGGGTATTGTATATTTCCTATCATTCATTATCCTTAATTGAGCTCGGTAACACTAATAGTCCTTCATTGGCCTCGGTTAGACTCATTGTCCTTCATTGATCACAGTTAGACTCAATGTCTTTCATTGGGCTCGGTTAGACTCATTGTCCTTTATTTGGCTCAGTTAGACTCATTGTCCTTACGTGAGCGCAGTTAGACTCAATGTCTTTTATTAGACTCGGTTAGACTCAATGTCCTTTATTGGGCTCGGTTAGATTCATAGTCCTTCATTGAGCTCAGTTAGACTCATTGTCCTTCATTGAGCTCGGTTAGATTTAATGTTTGTCACTGGGGCGCAGTTAGGCTCATTGTCCTTTGTTGGGCGCGGTTAGACTCATTGTCCTTTGTTGGGCGCGGTTAGACTCATTGTTTTTTACCTACTCGCGTTTAAACTCATTGTCCTTTATTGGGCGCGGTTGGACTCATTGTCCTTCATCGGGCGTGGTTAGACTCATTGTCCTTCATTGGGCGCGGTTAGACTCATTGTCCGTCATTAGGCGCGGTTAGACTCATTGTCCTTCATTTAATAGCAGCTAGACGCTCGCTTGCCGCTCGCAAGGTTGTGGGTTCCAGTTCTGGCAGAGCTGAGGCGTTTTTCAAAAATGGCCTTCACTCGCAGATCAACCCAGCCTCGAGTAGGTACAATGTTGAATCTTGTGAAATAAAGGCAGCCAGCTGGATGCTGACCACATCATCCTACTGTTGATAGGTTAGCCCTATATGCCCAATAGACGTAATAAAGGGTTCGTTTTTTTTTAAATTGTTCCTACACTGTTGATGTTTATAGTGTTGTCATAGATTCCAGTCGCGTGGACTTTAACCATTGTTCTTAACTGTCGACCTCTACGCTGAAATCGGTTTCGGTATGAGCCACAATACCGAAGATGCACTGGCTACGAAAGCACATAGGGTAGGAGAGTTGGCAAGACAAAGACAAGACGTTCAGGTGTCCCCTGTGGACAACAATGACCTGTAAAGGATCTGATAAACGATAATGATGAAACCTCCAGAAAGCAATGGCAAATTAAGTTAGTTGCAAATTTTTTTACAGGATCTTGCAGAAATAAAAAACTTTGTGGTTTCAACACAGAATTTTATTTTCAGTTAATCGCCATTGCTCTATGAATGGTCGGCGTCTCCAACCATTGCTGAAGTCAGATAAACGTAGCCTGTTGACAAATAACCTACTGCCGTACTGAGGCAAATAGGATTTTATGAAATTATGAAGCGCGTTCGCAATGCCTAAACCATATAGGCCGAAATCTTTTGAGTTGGCTTCCCTTTGCAATTTCTCCCCTTTGGCTTTTTCGCTACCACCGAGTGCCAGAGCTGTCCTATTCTTGCTACGTCTGGAGAGAAGCTACAGCTAGGAGTGCTTAGTGGATCTGGTCGACACTCTTAACTCACAACAAAGGCAAGACGTACATATAATCAAACTGCTAGTGGCACCTTTAGAACTGGAACTCATTGCAGGCTGCTAAAGATGAGGACAGAGCTGAGTAATGAGTTATTTATGAGTTGCGATTAACATTATCTTCACAGCACTCCGGACACATCCATAGACGCTCAGATTTCCCGCTCAACATATTCATCAGTGTCGTGCGGTTAAAAGTGCCACTCCTATGTTGGTTAACAAGACTTCGTATAAGTCCGGTGTGCTACTCGTGCTTGGCTGTGTCGATCTTTACTCACAATTCTCGTATTCTTAGCAGTGATGCGGACACGTTGCTTCCAAAACCCTCAGAATGTCCTATCTCTCTAAGGGCAATGACAATGTCTGCGTGATCCATGGGCCATCTTCAATTAATGCAGCACCTGCCAGTATATCAGCTCTTTCATTACCAACAACGCCTGCATTCCCCGGGACGAATATGAAAGTAACTGCACACACAGGAGAATTTTGTAATAACTCAAGCCACTGTCTGCGTAACCAGCCGCCTCGGACCCCCCCCCCCCCCCCTACCACGGATCATGCTCAAAGAATCACTCAGCACACACACGCTAGAATAGTCCTGTGCTTCTAGCCACATGAAAGCTTGTGTCACCGCCATCACGTTCATTTTGCACCTTCTCAAGTCTTTAAATTTCAGTATGGCTGACAGTGAGGACGGCTAGAGCATATTCGATGGGAGAAAGTACAAGTCCCTGGAACAGAAGCAGAAGCAGTCTCTGCTCAGTGTTAGCGGCGGTCAGGACCCTTATTGCTGACAGGCATTTGCGTGCTTTTGTTATGACATGGTCAACATGTTCTTTGAAGAATAGGCTGTAATCAAACCTCACTCTGAGATATGTCATCAGATTTGTTCTCATCAAAATTTCCCCACTGCTTTCCACTGATGGTAAGTCTGCCTTCACTACATGCGTGTTCAAGGAGAACCACGTTACAGAGGCTTTCGAAGGGTTGAAATGAGCATTAGAACCTACACACTAGTATGAGATGCGATTAAGTTCACTCTGCATTGACTAAGGACAGCACGCCTAAGGAAATGTTCGAAATGCTGTGATGTCAGTGTCGCATGACAGCATCCACACATCTGCCGCAGTAGAAAGGTCCACAGGCTGAACACCCCCAAACTCGTCATCGTAACTATGAATTAGTATAGGCCAAGCATAGTTATATAGTTCGTTTGTTGTGGGGGAGTCCTAATAGGAAAAATCACTATAAATCCCTATGATATTGACTCTTTTAAGCTTTTAGTGTCGAATTACACATTAGGACACATTTTCTACGCCTATTCTAAATAAATTGTCTGACCACTGCACTGCATTAGTGAGCGGGATTCGTACGCTAACTGCTGTAGTTAGGGGACAAGTTTGTGTGCGTCACTTCTCTATGGTCCGGTCTTGGAGGCGGTCGCTGTCCTTGTGTCTCGCCAATTGACCGTTAAAAAGACAAGATTCTTTATTCTCTTTTCATTTATCATGAGGTTTCTGAAGATCCAACAAGTGTCTGTATATGGTAGTGTGATTCCAACTGCTACCACCCAATAAGCAATTTACGTGAGGTGAATTGCTGTCCTGAATGTGTGGACGATACTTGAATTGACGTCTTCCGATGTCGAGTTGATTATCCTTGATCAACGCCGGAAGCTGATTCGTTCCTGTGAAGTCGTGTTGAGAAACACGGCAGTGTGAAACTCTATTTCGGCGTCTTGAGAGGCTGCTTCATTCCTGTACAGTCGTGCAGTGAAGTACGGCAGTGAGAAATTCCTTTCCGGCATCCTGAGAAGCAGCTTCATTCCTGTGAAGTCGTGCAGTAAAGTACGGTGGTGTGTAACTCCATTCTGGCACCCTGAGGAGCTACGAGATCCAATCAGATAAGTTGAAGTGACTGACATAAGATAGCTCGACTCCAAATGGGCCTTCGTAATCAAATCTTCTCCTCCGCCGTGATGATCCAGAAACTCTATGTGTCTATGTAGAAAAACTCTTTCTCTTGTGTTAGATTTTCAATGATTTGACCTTTCCTTTTGAATTCATCACACTACTTTTCGTCAATTTTGGTATGGTGAAGTTAATACATTAATGTTATCGTTCATCAGTCTTCTGGTTAGTAGAAAAGTTTCGTTTTATTGAAATTCATTGTCTTATTCAGAAAGGCAGTGTTGTCTTGTCAAATTCACTGTTGATTACTTGTTGACTGGGTTTACATTATCCTAGTCTGGGGGCATATAAGTGGTGGAGACGTCTGGCCGAGAGGTACCCAAGTGTTCATAATAACCCTGTGGAGTCAGAGCTCGTGTCACCTCATCCCTGAGACAGGTTGAATGGAAAGTTTGAACCGAGGGTTAGGCCTCTAGACAAACGAGAGCCACCATTCAAAACACTCTTGTCTCAGAGCACCTGAGGGATTTGTGATAATATTCCGTTAGTAAAGGTGCGCGACAAAACTGCCATACGACAGTCATTATCGTAAAATGTGGTCTAATGTCCGGGATCGTTGTTTATTGTAATTGTAATTTGTTAACAGTGAATTAGAGTGTTCCGTAGTTGTGCTGGACACTTGACCAGCAGATTGTTATATTGATAAGCTATCTGGTAGATTTGGTGACTACTTTGAATACGTTCCTTATACTCTTCCTAAGAAGAAATAAGAGGTTGTTTCAGTAGTCTTTGACAAGCGGTTCTTCCTGTTTTCACATTGTAGGATCTTATTAGTCCTAGTGATAGGAGGATTGTCTTTCTGACGTAGTGACAATTGTTCTTATGGCTTGTGTATAGTTGTTTTGGTTGCATCACCACTGGCGTTTTGTGTCTAACATTTACAATTATCGTAAATTGTTGCATATTTGTTGGATCTTCTTTTAACTATCTTTACAGCTCAACATGGCACAGTCCAGAATTTCTATTCAAGAGCTGAAGGAAATGGCTGTCCAGATGGGACTGGAAGGAAAGGAGTTGACCGATTGGATTAAGACCACAGCAAGAGAAATTAGAATGGAGGCTCGTGAATCTGAACGGCTCAGGATTGAGTCTGAGAGACTCCAAGAGTCCGAGAGGCTCAAGATTGAATCTGAGAGACTCAGGATTGAGTCCGAGAGACTCTTGGAGTCCGAAAGACTTAAAATTGAAGCCGAGAAAGAGATAAAGATGAAGGAGCTGGAAATTCAGGCACAAAGAGATAGCCAGATTTCTAGATCTCAGTCTTCAGAAATGGAGACTGTGTCTACTCACTGCATCTCGACACCTGCCATGAATTTTCCTATGCCTGCCTTTGATGCGAAGCTAGAAACGATTGAGCAGTACATCGATAAATTTGTTAAACTTGCAACTATCTATAATCTTGAGAAAGATAGGTATACATTAAAACTGGCACAGGGATTGAGAGGAGAGGCATATGAAATTTTTCAGCGGATGCCCACTGGCTCCGATACTGACTTCGAAGCCCTGTGCCAGGCTTTATTGAAAAGGTTCGAGTTGAATGCTGCTAGTTATAGGCATAAGTTCAGGAATGAAAGGAAAATGATTGGGGAAACTTATCCGCAGTTTGCAGATAGATTAAAAAGTTATCTGCGTAAATGGCGTGAAATGGCTGGCTATGAAGCTTCCTTCGAAGATCTGCAAGAATTGTTCTTGACCGAACAATTAAAGGACACTCTACCGAAGTCAATGCAAATTTTTCTCACCGAGAACGGTGCAGAAAAATTGACTGACATTTTGGTTCATGCCGAACGGTACGAGTTAGCCCATAAGGATGATAGTTCTGAGAAAGCTAAGCCCCATAATATTCATAATAAGAATAGTCAGAACGGTCAGAAAACTCCAACTCCAGGTTCCCCCAAAAAGAGCCCATCCCATGTAAAACACCAGAATCCTTCTAAATTTAGCAGTTCGCAACAGAAACAGTTGTACAATAGTTCCAGAAAACCCTACTGTAGGAATTGCAATAATAATTCCCACCACACTAATGATTGTAAGGTGAAGTCAGCAGGGGGACTCAATTGTCAGCTATGTTGACGACTGTGGGTTCGTCTGCCGCAGAGAAATTATATAACCGTTCCAATAGGCCACCTGTGGTAGAGAAGGTCTGGGCTAACAAAAAGAGAATTTCTTGTCTGTATGATTCAGGGTTGTCCTACTCCGCGGTCTGTTCCCCTGAAATCGTTAGAGCTGATCAGTATACAGGTGAATTTATAGAGCTCAGATGTGCAACTCTTGATGCTCGACCCATGAACTTGCCGGTAGCTAAGATAGAGGTCAAGTCTAGATACGTTACTGGAGTGATTGAGGCAGCCGTTTTGAAACGGAGTACGTTCCCTCTTATTTTAGGAGCTCGTTATGTCTATTTAGCGAATGCCCCTACACCTTCAGAACAGCTTGCGGCGATGACCACCCGTGCGCAACATAAAAGTGCCACGGAAGATCAAAGTCACGTAAATCCCTTACCTGACGAGATCAAGGTAGCCCAAGAGACTGACCCTACCCTTAGAGCTTGTTTCAAAAAATTACCTGTCTGTCACACTCCGCCGAGAAGAAATGATTACTTTATGAAAGGTAAGTTGTTTTTCCGCGTTGGGGGTGACCAATATACTGAGCATAGTCAGCTGGTAGTGCCTCGACCGTACCGGCAACAAATTCTCCAAATGGGTCACACGATCGCGTACAGTGCCCATATGGGAATAAATGCCACGACTCAACGTATTTGCTGTCATTACTTTTGGCCGGGTATGACAACGGACATAATACGTTTTGTCAAATCTTGTCCGGAGTGCCAAAGAGTCGCCCGAAAGGCAAGATTGCACCAGTTCGACTGGGAGAAACTCCCATAATGTCCACTCCCTTCGAGAGAGTGGCTGTCGACTTGGTGGGACCCCTTCCACTCACGAAAAAGAAGAATGCCTATGTCTTAACCCTCGTAGATAGTTGTAGTGCCTGGGGTGAGGCTGTACCGCTTCGTAAGATAGATAGTTAGAGTGTGGCTGAGGCTCTGATTGGCATCTTCACTCGTGTAGGATTTCCCACACAAATCTTGACTGACAACGGATCGCAGTTCAAGGGGAAATTGATGGAGGAGGTGTTTCAAATTCTTATTATCTCATCATATATGCACTAGTCCATATCGACCCCAAGCGAATGGCCAAAATGAGCGATTCAACGGGACGTTGATTTCACTGCTGAGGAGGTTATCCCAAGAGAAACCGGAGAAGTGGGACGAATACGTGGCTGCAGCACTATTCGCTTATCGCGAAGTCCCTAATGCTTCCACCATCTTTCCGCCAGCAACTTTGGTTTTTGGGAGGCCCATATCGGGACCTTTTGCCATACTCAGAAAAACGTGGACGGACGAAAATGAAGATGAGACCTTGAGGACCACGTCACAGTACGTGCAAGAACTCAAGGAAAAACTGAAGCTAGGTTGGGACCTAGCTAATAAGAATTTGAATCGTGCTCGTCAACGTTACGCAGCACACTTCAACAAAAAGACAAAGGAACGTAGTCTTGATGTTGGAGATAAAGTTCTGTTACTTTTGCCAACGGGGAGATCCAAGATTGATTTAGCTTGGGCAGGCCCTTATTCCGTGTTGGAAAAAGTGTCCAGAATGCACTACAAGATAAGTGTGAAGGGTAAGTCGAAGGTTTACCGTATTAATCTTCTCAGAAAGTATAATGAGAGAGAGAGGTAAATGGACCTGAGACTCTGTTAACACTGTCTGTAGCAATGGAGGTGGACGGAGGAGAAACCACTGCGGTAGAATATCCTCTCCATCCCGGAGAAACATACAAGGATGTAGAGATTAACCCTGATCTCTCCTTGTCCCAAACTGAACGGCTCGCACGTCTCTTATCGGATTATACTTCCGTGTTCACAGAGAAGCCAGGGCGTACTTCGTTGATCGAATACGATTTGAAGTTGGTGAGTGAAGAACCCATTCGCCAGCGCCCGTATCAAATCCCCTTTTCTAAGCAGGAATCTGTTAGAAAGGAGATTGAATATTTGCTAAAAGAAGGTGTGATTTCCCCCTCAGAATCCCCCTTCAGTGCGAACGTTGTTTTGTTTAGGAAGCCTTCGGGGGAGCACCGATTGTGCATAGATTATAGGCAGTTGAACAGGGTCACGGAGTTTCTTCCTGAACCCCTTCCTGACCAAAGTCTTTTGTTTGCCCGGCTCAACAAAGCCAAGTACTTTTCGAAGATTGACTTGAGCAAGGGGTATTACCAGATACCGGTTAAGGAAGAAGTTCGTAAATATCTGGCCTCTAGCACTTCGGATTCCCATTATCACTTTAATGTCCTTCCGTTCAGAACCTGCAATGCTTGCGGGGTATTCACCAAAATGATGCGGTTACTTTTAGATCCTCTAAAAGATCCCACTATCATCAATTTTATGGATGACATTTTGGTGGCTTCCGAAACGTTTGAAGCACATATTCAGTCCTTGCAGAAACTGCTGCATCGATTGAAAGAAACAGGCCTGACAGCCCGACCCACTAAGTGTAAACTGGCCTGGCCCAATCTCGAGTTCTTGGGACACACTGTGTCCGAAGGTACGATCAGACCTGAGTCCAAGAATGTCGAGAAACTCCGGAACGCGGTTAGACCACGTACTAAAAAGGAGGTCCGTTCATTCGTATCTTTGTGCGGATACTATCAGAAATTTATTCCAAATTTCAACTCCATAGCTGCTCCCTTAACGGATGCGCTTAAGAAGGACCATCCTGAAAAGGTATGTTGAACTCCTGAATGCGAAGATGCCTACAACATGTTGAAAGAGAAATTGACGTCTTCTCCCGTGTTGCAGTTACCCGATCTGTCGAAACCCTTTGTGTTGAGGACAGACGCGAGTGGCATCGGAATTGGGGCTGCACTTCTCCAATCTGGGATTCAGGACCCGGAGATTTTGTTTCCCGTCGCCTACGCCAGTCGGAAACTTAACGTGGCCGAACGCGGTTACTCATGTATAGAACGGGAATGTCTAGCGTTGATTTGGGCGGTCCAAAAATTTCAGCCATATTTGTATGGTGTGAAATTCTCTGTGCAGACGGACCATCAACCTTTGGTGTTCCTGGCTTCATCTGCCCACCTGAACCCAAGGTTGATGAGATGGTCGTTGCTGCTGCAACCTTATTCTTTCACAGTGGAATATATTCCCGGTGGACAGAATGTGGGAGCAGACTTTTTGAGTCGCCACCCTTCGTCTGCTGACGTGCTGACTGAGGATGGGGACAATGTTGTGGAACCTGAACCTGGTGACGGTTAGATGTATGATGCTGTCGTTCGATTCGCGTGAACGCTCATCTCCTTTGGGGGAGCTCTGTCGCATGACAGCATCCACACATCTGCCGCAGTAGGAAGGTCCACAGGCTGAACACCCCCAAACTCGTCATCGTAACTATGAATTAGTATAGGCCAAGCATAGTTATATAGTTCGTTTGTTGTGGGGGAGTCCTGATAGGAAAAATCTCTATACATCCCTATGATATTGACTCTTTTAAGCTTTTAGTGTCGAATTACACATTAGGACACATTTTCTACGCCTATTCTAAATAAATTGTCAGACCACTGCACTGCATTAGTGAGTGGGATTCGTACGCTAACTGCTGTAGTTAGGGGACGTGTTTGTGTGCGTCACTTCTCTATGGTCCGGTCTTGGAGGCGGTCGCTGTCCTTGTGTCTCGCCAATTGACCGTTAAAAATACAAGATTCTTTATTCTCTTTTCATTTATCATGGGATTTCTGAAGATCCAACAAGTGTCTGTATATGGTAGTGTGATTCCAACTGCTACCACCCAATAAGCAATTTACGTGAGGTGAATTGCCGATGTCGAGTTGATTATCCTTGATCAACGCCGGAAGCTGATTCGTTCCTGTGAAGTCGTGTTGAGAAACACGGCAGTGTGAAACTCTATTTCGGCGTCTTGAGAGGCTGCTTCATTCCTGTACAGTCGTGCGGTGAAGTACGGCAGTGAGAAATTCCTTTCTGGCATCCTGAGAAGCTGCTTCATTCCTGTGAAGTCGTGCAGTAAAGTACGGTGGTGTGTAACTCCATTCTGGCACCCTGAGGAGCTACGAGATCCAATCAGATAAGTTGAAGTGACTGACATAAGATAGCTCGACTCCAAATGGGCCTTCGTAATCAAATCTTCTCCTCCGCCGTGATGATCCAGAAACTCTATGTGTCTATGTAGAAAAACTCTTTCTCTTGTGTTAGATTTTCAATGATTTGACCTTTCCTTTTGAATTCATCACACTACTTTTCGTCAATTTTGTTATGGTGAAGTTAATACATTAATGTTATCGTTCATCAGTCTTCTGGTTAGTAGAAAAGTTTCGTTTTATTGAAATTCATTGTCTTATTCAGAAAGGCAGTGTTGTCTTGTCAAATTCACTGTTGATTACTTGTTGACTGGGTTTACATTATCCTAGTCTGGGGGCATATAAGTGGTGGGGACGTCTGGCCGAGAGGTACCCAAGTGTTCATAATAACCCTGTGGAGTCAGAGCTCGTGTCACCTCATCCCTGAGACAGGTTGAATGGAAAGTTTGAACCGAGGGTTAGGCCTCTAGACAAACGAGAGCCACCATTCAAAACACTCTTGTCTCAGAGCACCTGAGGGATTTGTGATAATATTCCGTTAGTAAAGGTGCGCGACAAAACTGCCATACGACAGTCAGTTAATAGCCCAAAACTCGACAACAATCAGAATTTGGACTGTCGTGTTCTGATGAAACCTGGAGCACAATTAAAAGAGATGAAGCCGTATTACAAATTTTCGAAAACAGAGTTTTACGACGAATCTTTGGACCCATCAAAAATGTAAACAGTGGGGAATGAAGAGTGAAAAGCAACAACGAAATTCTTAATCTTTTCAAATATTCAGTGATCACTGGTATCATGACGGCTAATAGACTGTAGTGGCTGGGACATAATATGAGAATGTCAGATGACAGAGAGTTAAAAACTTTATACACAAGGGATATGAATGGTAATAGACCATGAGACAGACCAAGACGAACATATAGAGAAAATGTTCAGACAACCCTGCAAACACTTGGTGTCATTAGCAGGAAAGAGAAGACCAAACAGAGAGAGAAGTGGACGTGTGTGATATCTGCAGCAATGACCCTCACGGGTTCAGAACGCTGTAAAAGAAGAAGAAGAAGAAGAAAAAGAAGAAGAAGAAGAAGAAGAAGAAGAAGAAGAAGAAGAAGAAGAAGAAGAAGAAGAAGAAGAAGAAGAAGAAGAAGAAGAAGAAGAAGAAGAAGAAGAAGAAGAAGAAGTAGAAGAAGAAGAAGAAGAAGAAGAAGAAAAAGAAGAAGAAGAAGAAGAAGAAGAAGAAGAAGAAGAAGAAGAAGAAGAAGAAGAAGAAGAAGAAGAAGAAGAAGAAGAAGAAGAAAATTGTTCTGATGGCACAAATAAATATCTTTATGAGGTAACATATTTCAAGACATCCTTATTACACTTTTCATCCGTCAGTGGAGCTCCACGATGTAAAGCTAGGTAAATCTGTATTTTTCTGCATACATCTTCTAAACATTGGATTTTCTAACTGGGAATGTTGCAGCACATTTATTCACAGCCAGGTGTGGTAGATCGTTAGGGGTGCCCTAGTTATAACCTCTTGCAAAGTTGAAGGGGATACGTGGGATTCGCCTTGTTGATGTGCCTTCCGGATTGGGATCTTGTAATTTCAGAGTGTCAAACCTTTATGCAGAGGCCCGGGAAGGGCGAGGTGGAAAAATTAGTCAGTCTTTTGCAGATGTGGAGTCGCCTCCCACTAGCGGCAAGACTCTCGCCTGCGGATCGGAAGGTCGTGGGTTAGCGTCCTGACGGAGCAGGGCAGTTTTCACAAATGACCTTGGCTTCCAGGTTGACCAATAAATGCAGTCCTAGGAAAATTCGGCGCCCGTGATGTTGCCCACATAACTCATCGAGTGCCGATTGGTCTAAAAATTATAGGTCTAGCCTTATATGCCCAATAGGCATACAGGCGTGAAAAAGAGGCATTTACTTTTGTATTTTTCCTTCACTTATGCAGATGTGATTTACTTTGACAGCTGGACTGAAATTATTAGCCAACGAGACAAGACAAGATGTCTGCCATCACGTCTGTGTTGTTGTTACTTCTGCTAATTTCCGGTTTGGCTGTTGCCATGGAGCCAGGGGTCAGGCTTGCGGTCACCAACAAAGGGCTGGTTTATGGTAAGATTACATTATTCTATTTCTGTTGTTAGTATCTCATTTGTGCCGCTAGGCGTCACAGTTTAACAAATAATCAGTAGGCGAGCCAGGGCGCGCTCGGTTGCTTGGTATAATCAATATGCTTATACAAATAACAATGCTATATTATTATCATCACAGATAAACACCATTTGCATCACCATCATATGTTATATGGACAAAAAACCAAAATAGCTTCACCGATTAGAGTGCACTTTTTCATGCGATTACCAGAATCACCGATTAGAGTGCGCTTTTTCATGCGATTACCAGAATCACCGATTAGAGTGCGCTATTTCATGCGATTACCAGAATCACAGATTAGAGTGCGCTATTTCATGCGATTACCAGAATCACCGATTAGAGTGCGCTATTTCATGCGATTACCAGAATCACAGATTAGAGTGCACTTTTTCATGCGATTACCAGAATCACAGATTAGAGTGCGCTATTTCATGCGATTACCAGAATCACCGATTAGAGTGCGCTATTTCATGCGATTACCAGAATCACCGATTAGAGTGCGCTATTTCATGCGATTACCAGAATCACCGATTAGAGTGCGCTATTTCATGCGATTACCAGAATCACCGATTAGAGTGCGCTATTTCATGCGATTACCAGAATCACCGATTAATGATCACATGTCTTCCTTTAACGTCATTTGTATCTTGAACATTTCAAAATATTTCGGCCTATTTAAACGTCATGGTGGCCTGGAGGTGGCCTGTGGGGGGGGGGGGGGGGGAAGACCACGGATTGGAAGGTACAGTTTCAGGAGAGCGAGGCAGAGGCGGACATCCGCAAACGTGGATAAAAACATCTAATATGCACTTGCTATAAAAGCACATAGGGTTGGTGAACTGGCTTGAGAAAGAAAGACTTTTAGGCGTGACTTGACGAGGGGGACGTTCTGTAAGGAACCTGCTAATCGATGGTAATTCATAAAGTTCTTCAAGAAATAGATGACGCATATAATCTGGTTATTGATGTCAAACTTTCCCCAGGAGTATCCGTGGCGAAGTGGTCAAGCCTTTTGCCTCGCTCCCTGATGGTCGTGAGTTCGTTTAACGGATGCAACCATCAGTTTACGGGTGTAATTCGTACGGAGATTCCTGGTGATCGACCCCGGAGCTGTGGATTTCGTGCTCTGTGCGATGCTTTCGGCAGGCGGCCTTCCGTGCCATATACGATAAAACCCGGTGCAATGATGTCGATCCTCCTTAACTTTAACTATTAAACTGTGCCATTCAATGTATCTTTGTGCATGTTCTGAGAAGAAAGAACTTAAAAACGTCACAACAACTAGAAAACAAAATTCATAGGGAAAGAGTTTTGGGAAGACAAGAAGATAAATACCTGGATATCCATGGAAAAACCCAGCTCAAAGTTGGCAAGGGTGACATCTGATTCCAGTTCGTTTTTGATCACACATTTTCTTCCTACGTGGACACATCACAGGCGCAGACAATTGACTATGGAGAGTGAAAAGTAACAACGGCATAATTTATTATTAGTTTAAATCGTTGCTAATTAATAGCATCGCGATGGATAATATGCTGCGATTCTTTGGTTTACACAGAGAGTATGGCAGATAACAAAGAGTGTGGCAGATAACAAAGAGTGTGGCAGATAACAGAGAGTATGGCAGATAACAGAGAGTATGGCAGATAACAGAGAGTGTGGCAGATAACAGAGAGTATGGCAGATAACAGAGAGTATGGCAGATAACAGAGAGTATGTCAGGTAACAGAGAGTATGTCACATAACAGAGAGTATGGAAGACAACAGAGAGTATGTCAGATAACAGAGAGTATGGAAGACAACAGAGAGTATGGCAGATAACAGAGAGTATGGCAGATAACAGAGAGTATGTCAGATAACAGAGAGTATGTCAGATAACAGAGAGTATGTCAGGTAACAGAGAGTATGTCAGATAACAGAGAGTATGGCAGATAACAGAGAGTATGTCAGGTAACAGAGAGTATGTCAGATAACAGAGAATATGGCAGGTAACAGAGAGTATGGCAGGTAACAGAGAATATGTCAGGTAACAGAGAGTGTCGCAGATAACAGAGAGTATGGCAGATAACAGAGAGTATGGCAGATAAAAGAGAGTGAGGCAGGTAACAGAGAGTGTCGCAGATAACAGAGTGTATAGCAGGTAACAGAGAGTATGGCAGATAAAAGAGAGTGAGGCAGCTAACAGAGAGTGTCGCAGATAACAGAGTGTATAGCAGGTAACAGAGAGTATGGCAGATAAAAGAGAGTGAGGCAGGTAACAGAGAGTATGGCAGGTAACAGAGAGTATGTCAGATAACAGAGAGTATGGCAGATAACAGAGAGTATGTCAGGTAACAGAGAGTATGTCAGATAACAGAGAGTATGTCAGGTAACAGAGAGTGTCGCAGATAACAGAGTGTATGTCAGGTAACAGAGAGTATGGCAGATAACAGAGAATATGTCAGGTAACAGAGAGTGTCGCAGATAACAGAGTGTATGTCAGGTAACAGAGAGTATGTCAGATAACAGAGAGTATGTCAGATAACAGAGAGTATGTCAGATAACAGAGAGTATGTCAGGTAACAGAGAGTATGACAGATAACAGAGAGTATGTCAGATAACAGAGAGTATGGCAAATAACAGAGAATATGTCAGGTAACAGAGAGTATGGCAGATAACAGAGAGTATGTCAGATAACAGAGAGTATGTCAGATAACAGAGAGTATGTCGGATAACAGAGAGTATGACAGATAACAGAGTGTATGGCAGATAACAGAGTGTATGGCAGATAACAGAGAGTATGTCAGGTAACAGAGAGTATGGCAGATAACAGAGAGTATGGCAGATAACAGAGAGTATGACAGGTAACAGAGAGTATGTCAGGTAACAGAGAGTATGTCAGATAACAGAGAGTATGTCAGATAACAGAGAATATGTCAGGTAACAGAGAGTATGACAGATAGCAGAGAGTATGGCAGATAACAGAGAGTATGACAGGTAACAGAGAGTATGGCAGATAACAGAGAGTATGTCAGGTAACAGAGAGTATGTCAGATAACAGAGAGTATGTCAGATAACAGAGAGTATGGCAGATAACAGAGAATATGTCAGGTAACAGAGAGTATGGCAGATAACAGAGAGTATGTCAGGTAACAGAGAGTATGACAGATAACAGAGAGTATGTCAGATAACAGAGAGTATGTCAGATAACAGAGAGTATGTCAGGTAACAGAGAGTATGACAGATAACAGAGTTATGGCAGATAACAGAGTGTATGGCAGATAACAGAGAGTATGTCAGGTAACAGAGAGTATGACAGATAACAGAGTGTATGGCAGATAACAGAGAGTATGTCAGATAACAGAGAGTATGTCAGGTAACAGAGAGTATGACAGATAACAGAGAGTATGGCAGATAACAGAGAGTATGACAGGTAACAGAGAGTATGACAGGTAACAGAGAGTATGTCAGGTAACAGAGAGTATGTCAGATAACAGAGAGTATGACAGATAACAGAGAGTATGTCAGATAACAGAGAGTATTCAGATAACAGAGAGTATGGCAGATAACAGAGAGTATGTCAGATAACAGAGAGTATGTCAGATAACAGAGAGTATGTCAGGTAGCAGAGAGTATGGCAGACAACAGAGAGTGAGGCAGATAACAGAGATTATGGCAGATAACAGAGAATGGCAGATAACAGAGTGTATGGCAGATAACAGAGTATGGCAGATAACAGATAGTGTGGCAGATAACAGAGAGTATGGCAGATAACAGAGAGTGAGGCAGGTAACAGAGAGTGTGGCAGGTAACAGAGAGTTTGGCAGATAACAGAGAGTATGGCAGATAACAGAGAGTATAGCAGATAACAAAGAATGGGAGACACTACGAGACAGACCAAATAGATGATGAAGATATAATTTACATGCAAACATACAAACACTTGGAGTCACTAAATGGAAAGAGATGACTAGAGGCGGGTGTAATCTGCAGCAATACACCGCAGGCTCTCGGAATGAAGAAGCAGAGAAATAATTGTTCTAAGGATGGTGACATTAAACACTTCCTTTGTTTCCCGCGAGAACCACCAATTCATCTTTACTACCTGGACTGTAGGTTCCGGGTTCAATCCCAGGTAAGTGCTAGGATTTTTTTACGTGGACTTGGACTTCTAGTAATTTCCTCTTGTCTCTGGGTAGTGAGATAGGACGCCCGTGTGCATTACTGCGCACGTAAAAAATCCCACGGCAATTGGAAATCGAAAACAGTAACCTAACGGCGCTGCCCAGGCAACATTTAGAGTTAAAAATCTACCCACAATATTTCAGGATCCTCGCGGGTGCTACAGAGCCTTTAAATTGTGTTGAGCCTTTTCGGACTGAGACTTGAGTTAACAAAAAAGAACAGAGCACCTATGGGTTACTGCTCGCGTGCCATGATGTTGATCCGTTGTTCACAACTTAAACATCATACCTGGACTGTTACGTTAAATTTTTTTTTAGTATCCAGAAGCTATGAGTTGTTAACCCTTAGGCTCGCTATTATGGATATCGCAACCCTTCAGCCTTGATTTCATGACAAATACCGTAAATCTGGGAGAAATATGGCTTTTCTGCCTACCCCCGGGCGTGAATCCGACCCGCAAGGAGTTCTTAATCCGGTCACCGCGCAATCCGGTTTAGCCAACTACGCTAGCTAGCTGAGCACGTTAAACCTTTAACTGTTTCATCCAGCTAGTAGCATCGCGTCGCATATACAGTTGTTGTGACAAGAATAGTGACGGTAAACATTCTTAATGACCAACGTAATATCTCAGCTATAATTGTTGTTGCAAGAATAGTGAACTTAAACCTTCCTGACCACCAATATTACATCTTAAAAAAACTGTTGCTCCCAGAACAGTGACACAAGAACAATGGGTCAGAGTCTATACAGATGGGTCCGCAGAAAGTGCAGATAGAAATGGTGATTCTGGAGTGTACATAGAATTCCCAGATGGTACCAGGGATAAGTCCAGCGTGCCAACCGGAAAGTACTGCCATAACTATGATGCAGAAACTCAGGCTATCAAGATAGCAACAGAGAAACTGCTAAATACCAATCTTGGCTCCCAGTATGTAGTAATGCTGACAGATGCAAAATCAGTACTTGAAGCACTCCAGTCTAGGAAACTACCAGAATTGCAAACACTGCTGACACAACTTAGCCTTCAGCAAAAGTTGTAATGCAATGGATACCATCACATTGTGGAGTGCCTGGAAATGAGAAAGCTGATCAACTGGCAGGAGAAGGTGCGACAAAATTGCAGCCGGATGTACCAGTCACATACCACCAAAAGAAAAGAATCATTAAATCAATCAGGAAACAACCAGCCCCAGCACAAAACGGCTATTTTATTTTGCACAAATCAGAACAAGTCGTTATCCTTCGCCTCAGAACAGGGCACAACCGACTACGTAACCACATATACACAAAATTCAAGATAGGCGTATGAGCCATGTGCACCTGTGGAAAGGTGCCCCAGACAGAAGAGCATGAACTCCAGGACTACACCGAATTTGACACATTAAGGCAAACCTTTTGGCCAGAAAGAACAACAGTGGAACGTAAACTCTATGGACCACTGAATGAATTAACAACAACAGTTACATTTATACAAGAGACAAAATTGCTGATATAAACAACTTATTTCAGGCGAACGAAAGAAGAAGAATACGTCTTTAAAAAAAACTGTTGTTGCCAGAATAGTGTCGTTAAACCTTTCTGATGACCAACATTATATCTCAGCTGCAATAGTTGTTGCAAGTATAAGGACGTCAAACCTTCCTAATTACCAACATCATTTCTAATATATGACTGAATAATGGGAGCCACCGGAGTTTAGTGGCTTGACGCTCGCCTGCGGATCGGAAGGTCTTGGGTTTGGGGCTCCCTTGTCAACCCAGACTTGAGAATAGCCAGCCTTTGTGATGCTGACCACATCACGCATCAAGTGCCGTCTGGCTATAAAATATGTCTAGTCCCAATACGCCCAAATGCGTGGAAAAGGGCCCTTTACTTTTTACATGAATGGTAACAGTAAACCTTTCTAATGACCACCATGATATCTCGATACTGACCCACTACCCCATTTTTCTGAGTTGTTATGTAAATACATCTTGTCTGTTTTATACTCTAGCCGAACAAGTTGCGGGGGCTGAACTCAGGAGTAGGTTACAGACACTCAGCTTCCCCGACCAGTCAGGAAGTGAGGGCAGCAAGTCTTGGTCTATCACGAAGTAAGTTATCTGCCATAAATATGCTCTAACGGCTAAACGGGGTTCCTGGGACCTCTCCATGGGTGATCCTCATGCACACTGTGTGTCACCGGGTGTTTATCGCGTGTATGATGTCCTGGTGTGGTACAACTTACATTACCTACCTACTTTCGTTCTTCTTCCTAACGAAGCTCTTGTGTTTAAATTTGTCTCGCACCGGGTTTTGTTCTTTTTAAAAAAAAAAAAGACATTGGCTCAAAGGTTGATCCAGCCTAAAATGAATACCAGGTAAATTCATGGGAAGTAAAGTCGACCGGCGTGATGTTGATCACATCAGTCACCAAGGGCCGTTGGTCTATGAAATATATGTCTAGCCCTATATATCCAATAGGTCTACAGGCGCGAAAAAGGGCCCATTACTTTTACTTAAGAAATTGAATAAGCCAAACAAATATTAGAAATCGGTCATTAATTTCTACTGAATCTACCTCGGCTGCCACTCCAGACAACACATCCATAATAAAAAAATTTCTTAGTTAAAAGTTAAAATGTTAAAACAGTAGTAGGTTGCTATAGTTGATCGCTGATGTTATTATTTAAAGCAGAAGTCATAACATGCCTACGTGACTAAAAGCCTAATGTGTAATAAGTGGAGCGGTGCAAGCAGTAGGGAAGGGTTTGCCACTTCTAAACTTTTTTGGGTTGGGCCCAAGGCATCTAAGCCTTGCTTTGATGATTAAAAACAATACCAATCTGATGGTATTCAGTAGAAAATATGAGACAGCAGTAGATTAACTAATAATTCAGGTGCAACAGGTTAATAAAAGCAGTGACAGATGACAATTAGTCTTTTCTCTTGAGCCTAGGGCAGCGCATAGACCAGAGGCCAAAGCTCTTCATTGTCAAGCATTTCATTGCCACCTGATTTAGATCTTGGATTTTCATTAGGCTTATGGTTGAGCCGTTCCTAATGATGGTTCTACTTAGAGTCTTTCTTGTTCTTGTGCGTTTTATTTTCCCTTCAGGCGTTGATGGGGAAGTCTGGTCTTATCCCTTTTGGGTGCACTATCGATGTAATTCCAGCGGCACTTTATGGTAAAACTGGACTCATTATCTTGATTTGTCTTTTGTCGTAGTTACGTACTGGATCTGTACTATTGTTCTAAGATCCTTGTTCTCTAAATTGTCTTTTTTTCTTCTTAAATTTTGTATCTAGGTTGAATCTAGAGCTACGATTGCTTTCCAACTCTTGCATCCATAAGTGAGTACTGGAATCACACAAGAATTGAAGATCTTAAGTTTTGTGTGTTTGCTGAATGTCTTCCATATGTTTGACAGTTTGTTAAATTCTAGATAATTTTTCTAGCACTGAATCCACTATACATGCTATTGTACTCCCTTGGTATGTAGAAGACGGTAGGAACATCATATTATCTTTGAAATGAACTAAGAAACGAATGATATTTGTTTGGTACTGAAAGAGTTTATGATGCTGTTTGATCTTTGTAGCATTCGTAAAGATGGTATCTCCGGACCAGACGCACACATCTCGCTGAATCCCGTGGCAGGCGGGATCACACTGGGCATCTCCAACTTCGGCATAAGTTTCTATGCAGACTGGAACATCAAGTACAGGATTATGTGAGTCGAGTTTGTTGCACTTACGTTTTCTGCGAACTGCTTTCCTTTGGACTTTTGTACTATTTCAGGCGGGAGAGAGAAAGTGTATGCGGGAAATATACAAGTTTGACACATTGCAAAACACCAGATTATACAACGCAACATTTGCATGCGAGGTTACGTTACAACAGTGTTACACCGTCGAAAACACCTGTTTTAAACAGTGCAGCACACGCGTTGAAGTAGCTTTTACTAAGCCAGATGTTTCTTGTTGGAATGGTGTGATAGTATCCTCATCATGTCATCACCTCCACCACCTTCACCAAAATCATCAACTACATTGCTCACTATGTGGGTTTAAGGGCCACAATCTTTTAATAACCCATCAGTTAGTTAATCAGTTAATCGCTGTTTCATCGTCACGGCAAACTAGGCACACTGTATAGTTGCTACGTTACACAAAATTCCCATTGTTGTCCCATGTGAACACAATTGAAAACCATTGCGGTTTCGGTAATGTCAACAGTAGACACACCCATTAAATGCATTGTGCAGTATAGGAATAAACTCACAGGGAGCAAGTACAGCAGGGATCTACCAGTCATCAGTAGAAGTTATCCTCGTCGACAAACGTTTCGGCCCACGATCTCCTAGACGTTTTCAGAGGTGGGCCCACCTAAGTTCATGAAGCTCAGGGCTGGTACCCTGCTGCACGAAATTACCGGATGGTGTTACTTTTCGGATAGGGACAAGACGACTTGGTGATTTGCAGAAGGTACTGTGAGATAAGAAGTCTTCGCGGCAGCCTAATTAGAACAGTCAGCATACCTGGACGACCGAGCGACAAGCTTACGATTGGTATACCGGACACATGTTGGACTTTTGTTAGCAGGTGGCAGAGGATCACTGGCAGACAATTCGGACACGATGGATTTTCAAGGGACGAGAAATTATTTTCCACAAGACACCCGGACCAGCTCACAGAGGCCCGTCCCCTACGTTGTTTCGCTACGACCAAAGCCAACTCGAGGCCCTTTCGGCTACCTTGCCCAGTTTTTTAAGCGTTCGTTTCCGTTCATTACAGCGCAATCCTAGTTCTTTAAACACATTGTACAGTGAAGTGGAGACGAGACCTCTCGCTCCCACTTCGACGACAAAGACACGTACCGTTTACGCCTCGTCTCTCCTCAGACCGGCTGCTAAATCACAGTATTTCCAGGGATTATATGTGTGATTTTCATCCATACGCGACTCATACGGGACGGTCAGTTCAATCAGGATGAGCTGCCGTTTCTCTGCAGAGTGGAGAACTATGTCAGGTCGCATACCGGTCTTCCGGATTAACTCAGTGTACCTTTCATGGCGTGGCAGATCAACCGCCAGTAACCAGTCCCTCGCAGAGTCTAGCATAGATGGAGCGAATGCGTTTTTGTTGACCTTACCCTTTTGAATCTGCCCAGCCTTGAGGAAACGTAGAGGACGATGGTAAGGACTGGCCCTTGCGTTGGCCCGCATCCCTAGCCTGGTCAACACTGCTGCTAACTCTGTTAGCACTTGTTGTGTCGCCAGGTGTATCGCCTTGACCTTAGGCTTTCCTGCTGCGGACAGAACATATTCGAGAGTCTGCTTCGCTTTTGCACAGTGGCAAGTCGGATCGTTGGATCGCTTAACCATGTTAACACCGGACGGTAGTTAATACATCGTACGCCGAACGAACGATAAAGCTCAATCGCAGCGGGGTCATTCGCCAGATCTCACCCAATGTGAGCATTCTGGGCAATGCGCTCGTCCAGGCTGACCACAATGGCCCTGCTGCGACTGCTGGGCTGCTTTCTGGAAACGAACCTCGTTTTCGTTGGTGCCTCACCTGTTTTGTATCATCATGTCTCGGCGTTCTTTGCTGAGCCTTTGACCACCAATTGACCTTCCCGTGACATAGGCCTCGACGGTCGGTTTGAGTGTATCCCACTATCTCCCTCAATTTTAGTGCATTCTAAGCAGATTGAATCGCATCGAGGACCCTCCACTTCTGCCCAGTCTTGAGAGCGGGCTGGACAGCGATGACATTTGGGTCTGAAGACTCGCGCAAGAGCATGGCGAGTCTTACTTTGCCAACTTTGAACTCTTTGGTTATCGATATGAACGGGAGTACCAGCTTAGCCTGCTTGCAATATAGAGCAACGTCGGTCAGACAAGGCGGTGCACCAATCCACTTTTTTAAGGCTGTGTTGATTTTCCTCTCCATGGTTTCCACTGCAGTCATCATCACCTCGTAGACTAACAGTGGCCAGAAGAGCTTCGGAATCAACATGAATTGGAGACACCATACCTTGAACTTCCTGACCAGCCTGCAACGCTCGATCGCGAGCAGGCCAGTAGCCAGTGACTCGTGTATACGCCGGACCTCCGCTCTATCAGATAACTTTGAATCGTAAACGCGACCGAGGCTCTTCACCGGTTCCTCCAGAACCGTGGGGATCTTGTTCCTTGCCACCGTAACACTGGCTGCCGCCACTCGACCCTTAAGGATTGACAGACTACTCGACTTCTGCGGTTTGAACTGCATACCACTCCATTGGACCACTGCGTCCAATCTTCCCAGGATCGTGCGGGCAGACTGCTCGCTGCCCGTTATAATAGTCGTGTCATCCATTAAAGGCATGTAGTGGCCGGCATCCATGTGATCCCCTATTTGAAGGCACAGTCCGTAAGCCGACCGCCCCGTCCAACATGATCTGCATTGCCATGACAAACAGTATTGGGTGAGAATCGTACACCCCATAGCTATCCCAATCTTGCAGAGCTCAAGTCCACCTCGTTGTAAAGTCGAGGTAGAAAAGCGCAAAGCGAACCTTAGAGAAATATTGCTCGATCATATCATTCGACCTATGCCGGTCAGTGGAACCATGCGTAGGGCTCGCCACAGTGGCCTCATGGGAGTACTGCCCTCGTATGCGTTGGCTAAGTCCAAACAGATCACGGTGCAATTGGGTTCTCTTATGCTTGGCTCTCTGAATAGTCCTCCCAAATCATGGTCCGCGTGTTCAAGGCTCCCCAGGAACGCCCGGAAATACCATCCTTCTAAACATTCGTATCGATGTACTTTGTTTAGCCATCAGATACTGTTTGAGCCGCGATCCATGACCGAGAAGAATAGTTATTTTACATCCTCAACCTTCAAATCAGCGAGATGGGCCTTAATTTAGAAAAGACTTTTCGAGTCCTGCTCTTTTGGGAATGTAGACCCCATTCGCCTTTTGCCACTCTGGACAGATATGTTTACTGATGCCGGAGCCCGCTTGTCTCAAACAAGAACACTAAAACATTTTTAGGATTTTCGGGCAACGCTTGTAAAGAAAAGTACGGAACACGTTAGGAACTGGAGCAGACTTGCCGCTGGCTCGTTCACAACTTCCTCACCTCAGACCAAAGGGGAGGTATCATTTTAAATGGTACCGCGGCAACTCAAGGATGCCTTACAATCCTCACCCATCTCCCCCTGACCCCCCGGACTCAACCCACCCTCCTGCTCCCCACCAGGACCCTGCCACTTATTTCTGCCCGCCCCTGCTTTTCCCCCCCACCTCATCTAATCGCGTTTACCGATCATGGTTGTGTGTAATTCCTTGCGTCCCAACTCCTGATACCCTGCCCTCCCCCCCTCCCTCGATTGCACTCCCCATGCTGAGGCCGCTAAGGATCTCTGGATTGTCATCGAGAGGCTCTCTCCTCCCTTTTTGTCAGAGTACATCTTGCGTAGATGTACTCACAGTTCTTCCTGACTGACAACCTGAGTCCCAGACTTCTGTTGCTCGAATAGACCTCGGGGCAAACTTGATACGTTTTTCCCTAAAGAATTCTCTCGCTCCCTTTTGGTTCTTTGTCCTGTTGGCACAGAAACGCTCAGCGCGACAGAGGGGACTGTGTCTGTTTCTTTAAATGCAACCAGACTTCATACAGCCCCTCCCGTTCGCTGCCTGTAGCGGCTTTGAACCGTTTTCTGAGGGCATTCTTGTCTGCCCGACACTTCACAATGTCCCTCTGCCTCCTGCTAGTATTCTGCTTGGCACCCGGCTGTGCCTTCTGCACTGTCCCGAACTCGCGGGAGCAGTGTTCATATATAACATCACCAAATTGTGTAAGCCTGACGCCTAACGACTTCTTGTTTAAATCATGTTTAAGTAGCTCACATAATGTAGCCTCCAACTTACACCACACCATCTTATCGCTCGCAGGTGGAAACCTGATCTTGGAACGCACTTCCTCAGAAATCATCAAACGTGCTCCTCCGCAGTCGACGTCATGGGCCCCTCCGGGCGAGTGGGGTTCACCCTGCCCGTCATTCCCTAACGACTTAGAAACTACCACAGGAGTAGTATTTTTGCGACCGGCGCTATTACTTTGCGTGGAGGCAACCTCGCATTTCTTCTTCCGGCATGGTGTTTTCAGGACCATGCACCCCGTGGGGGTGAAGCTTTTCCCACATGTACAGAGCCATCCGGACGTTAGGCGAGTATTCTGAGTCCGTGGGATAGCATTGTCGCCACCGAGAGTATCAATTTGATTGGGCCACTTCATTTCCCCCCCCCCACCTTTCGGCGGGCCGTGGGGGCAATATTTCTATATGGTTTTTTGCGAAAGCGGGAGGTATTATACTGTGTTTAGAGGGTGATTAACCCTGTCCACAGTACGACAGCTGTCTCTCAGATGTCAGTTTAATTCCCCCCGCAGATACCGGTGTGCCAGTCTTTCCATAGGTATCACAAGGTCTTTCCCGAGAGTCACCATTCTTCATGGTAGTCTTGTGGGGCTAGCCTACGTACAATCGGAATAAACTCAAGAAACAGGGAGCAAGTACAGCAGGATTCTACCAGTTCATCAGTAGAAAGTTATCCTGCGTCGACAAACGTTTCGGCCCACGATCTCCTAGACGTTTTCAGAGGTGGGCCCACCTGAGTTCATGAAGCTCAGGGCTGGTACCCTGCTGCACGAAATTACCGGATGGTGTTACCCTTCGGATAGGATGCAGTATACAAAAAGCATTTTCCAAAATGCGACAACTTAACGGCTTTCTGACATCGAGTGTGTTTAGCACATATAACAGATTATCTGTGAACAACACGTTGAAGAGTTGAACGCTCTTTTAAGGATAAACACAGATAAAGAAGAAGAAGGAGAGGCTGGAAGAGCATGAGGTGGAGTAGCAACAAAAAGTGAAGGAAAAATGTTTTGCCGTTTGGGGGATGGATCGCCCTCTGCTACATCTAAAACACCAGGTTCAGTTGTTGTGGTTGGAGGGTGGGGGCACCTTTCTAGGTAGGGACAAAAGTCTTAACTTCTGTAGTTTCTTTCTGTGTAATTCCTTGCATGATTGACAAATATTATACTTTTTACAGATTCAGATTTAGCTCCAGCGGGAGTTTGGATTTCAGCATATCAGGAGCTTCTGTTACCCTGGTAGCAGGACTGGGTAAGTAGACTTAGGTCAGTAAGCCGATCAAACTGATCATATCTTCTGTAGCAGCGTTTGCTGCAGGAGTCAGTGATTAAGTGATTTCTGGCTTCCGGTCAAAATGGACGCTAGGCACGGTCACTGTTTTGAGTTATAGCGAATTTGTTTTGCCTGTCAGACGGTGGCGTTGCATTTTTTGCTTCATTTGTAGACTGAAAGGATATAATTTCGTCGCCTAGCTACTGTGTTGTGTGCATGGTGGAACACTGTGAGCTGCGGATTTCACTTAGAATGTTTTTCCGCTGTGACCAACGTGGTGTTGTGAAATATTGATTCTGAAAAATGGCGCGTAGCCTGTCGTAAAATTGGTAGTTGCCCTATGTGATTACAACTGATCGTGTGTACAACTGTAGATCTGTTGGCAACTTCTGCTACCGTCGATGATGAACTGCATTTCTAATGTCAAACTGTTTGTGCTAGCACTTCTGATGACTACCGTTTGCTTTTAATTCGTATGTATGCTAGTGCATATGCTGAGACAGCAGTCTGTCAATCTTTCCACAACGGACGGTGATGAAGATTCTGTGTGTTTTTCGTTGGCACAGGAGCGGAGCAACTATGGGGTGACCCGATTGCTATGAAGCTGACTCTAAAACTGCCAAGATTACCAAGAATACCAAGTGATTTTTCTTACAATGTTGAGGTTAATCAGCGAAGAAAACATTCACTGAAGGATGGAGTTATGAAAACATTACTAGATTAATCACCAGACCCATTCCTCAACAATAAAAGTCACTTGCAGTAGACTTTAGCAGAATATCATGTCAGGATTTTGTCATAGGCACAGCTGTGGTATTACGATAGTGAGCGCCACCTGTTTTCTGTTAACGCCGAATGTTGAACGGCGTATGCCAAACCCGACATCCCTTAGTGTGCAAATTGCTTCCGCGGAGGAGCACACTAGGAAGGGTTCTAGTCTTGTCCTAGGAAGTGCACATGTAACCTGCCGATGGCTTCGGCAGAGAAGCAAACTAGGGAGGGTACTAGTCATGTCCTTGGAAGAACACATGTAACCTGCCAATGGCTTTGGCAGAGGAGCACTCTAGGGAGGGTTGTCTTGTCCTAGGAAGAGTAAATAACCCTGACAACATCAAGATATGGCAGAGCAAACCAGGCCCGTAGCCTTGGCTGGCTGATGGTCTCAGGGAAGCTCTAGAGGGCAGACAGACAACATGGCTTTTTTTGGGGGGATCTAGCAGCTTCTGTAGCATACGGCGTCTCAAATTTATTTGGTGTTTATCTTTCTTTTTTTGAAGGGTCTATGGGATCATATCAACAGTGCAATAGAACAAATAGAAAATCCATACATTGAAAGAATAATTCAAAAAAAAAAAAAAAAAAAAGGAAATCTGATACATCTACATGGAAATTTTCACAGCTGTCATCGAATAAACATCAGCTTTAGTAAAGTAACTTTGGCACCAAGTGTTGGAGTCATCATCGTTACATACCACTTGCGGAATTTATTCATGTCAATAAAAACAGATGTGCCCTGTTCGTTCTTCAGTTATAAAAACTTCCTGAAATAAAGGACTCCTTTCATTCCAGTGTTGAACTGGGCATATGCTTCGATAGATGGATCAGTCGGTTGGTCCTTTCCACACGGCTGTCTGAAGGTGCGCTACACTAAGATTTAAATCAAAAGTCTCAGTTTGGATGTCTGGACTGTTAATCAACAGGGAAGATTCCTAGATACTCGGTTCAACTATCAGAGAGGTGACAGGCACCAGCAGCGGCTACACATCTAGTCTTGTGCGGATAAGTATGGACATATGGTGCTGAGCTCCTATTATTATAGACCGATCTATGAGTGATCTGATCTACATCAAGCCGACCACATTTACTTTCCATGACAGATTCCTGGTATAGATGTCAGGCTGGGTCCGCCTAAGTATCAATGTCACTTTTTATCATCCAAGCCACCGGAGAAAAACGAGGCGATATACAGAAAACCACGACACCGCGCTACAGCCTGGTATCTGTGAGACAACAAAACCACGACACCCGGCTACAGCCTGGTGTCAGTGAGACGATAACACCACGACACTAAACTACAACCTAGTGTCAGTGAGACGATAACACCACGACACTGGGCTACAACCTAGTATCAGTGAAACGACAAAACCACGACAATCGGCTACAACCTTGTGTCAGTGAGACGATAATACCAAGACAACGGACTACAACCTGGTGTCAGTGCGACAATAACACCACGATACTGGGCTACAACCTGCTATTAGTTAGACGTCAAAACCACGACACTGGGCTACAACCTGGTATCAGTGAGACGACAAAACTACGGCAATGGGCTACAACCTAGTGTCAGTGAGACAATAACACCAAGACAATGGATTACAACCTGGTGTCAGTGAGACGATATCACCATGACACTGGGCTACAACCGAATGTCAGTGAGACGATAACACCCCGACACTGGGCTATAACTTGTGTCAGCGAGACGACAAAAACGCGACACTGGGCTAGAACCTGGTATCAGCGAGACGACAAAAACGCGACACTGGGCTAGAACCTGGTATCAGTGAGACGACAAAAACGCGACACTGGGCTAGAACCTGGTATCAGTGAGACGACAAAACCGCGACACTGGGCTAGAACCTGGTATCAGCGAAACGACAAAACCGCGACACTGGGCTACAACCTGGTATCAGTGAGACGAAGAAACCGCGACACTGGGCTAGAACCTGGTATCAGCGAGACGACAAAACCGCGACACTGGGCTACAACCTGGTATCAGTGAGACGAAGAAACCGCGACACTGGGCTGCCATCTGTATCAGTGAGGCGACAATACCACGACAATGGGGTACCACCTGGCATCGGTGAGACGACAGTAGAAAAGAGAAAATAAATGGAATTATGTATTCGATGCTGACTGTAACCCGGGATTGAAGGGCGGACAAGCAGGTACTGCAGTTACTGCGCTGTCGAGAAAATTCATTAATGGATGATCGTGTCTACTGTAGCTAACCCCCACTGCGGAGACGGGGCAAATTCGTTTGTTTTCTTTGTACTGGCACATTGTGAAATAATGTTGTTGCTAAACTACACCAGGAGACATTAGATCAAATGGTTTGGACATGTGTCAAGAATACTACCAGATAATTCACCACAGAGAGCTTTGTCACAGAGTCAGAGTTTGATAGTTTGACACCGCAAACGACGGATAGACGATCCAAGGTCAGAAGGACCAGAATCTACGTTGCACATAACAATACTCGCACCTGATGACTCTTCCAGACCTGAAAGACAGAACAAGACTAGAGAAGGAGGGAGAGTAAATGATAACGACGATAAAGATGATAATAATGATGAAAGTGGAATATAAAAAGTGTAACACATCACACCGCTTTTTATATTCATTCAGGAGAAAAGAATGGTCGTCCCACTGTGTTCGCGAAATCCTGCAGTTGTAACGCCGGAGACATCGGCATCAAGTTCCATGGAGGGATTGTAGCATGGATCTTGAACATTTTTAGAGCAACAATAAGAGGAAAAATTAGAGATAAACTCCAAAATGAGGTGAGTTCAAGAATTATACATTTGTAGACCTTTTTTGTAGATCAGTTGCTCTCAATCTTCCTAGTGCAGCGACCCTTTAATAAAATTCCTCGTGTTAAGGTGATCCCCCCCCCCTACCCTCACACCCCCACCCCCCCTCCCCCCCCCCCCAGCCAGAAAAAATATTTTTGTTGCTAGTTCATAACTTCAGTAAAAATGTGCATTCCGATGGTGTTAGGCGACCCCTGTCAAGGGCTCTTTCGATCCCTAAAGAAGTCCTGACCCACATATTGAGATCAGCTGTCCTGGTGCATTAGCCTGATGGCAAAAAATAGGCCATGACTCATTACCCCAGGGAGCAGTCTTGGTGTTGCTCATCTGCGCAGCCGTAGGTGGTGGGTTCGAATCCGAACACAGCAGGGCATTTTTTTTTTCAGAAACGACGTTGGCTCCGAGGTCACTGCAGGCTTAAATGAGTACCAGGTAAGGTCCGGAAGTAGAGGCGGTCGGCGTGATTCTGCCACATCACCCACCAAGTGCCGTTGCTCTATAAAATACAGATAGGCCTAGCACTCTATGTACAATACTCCTGAAGGCGTGTGAGAATGGTTATTGCTTGTATTTGCTACTTTCAAGGCAGTGTATGACAGGGAATAATAGGAGGGTCATGACCCTAAGATCGGGTCAAGGGTCGCATGGCTGGTGCTGTCGCCACCGATGATGCAGATTCAAGTCTACTCCAAGAACTACTTTTACGATACAGATTCAATGTTTTGTTTTCTATTTTGTCACATCAATTTTCCTTATGCTGTGAAAGTGTTTAAAATGTGAAGTGAAATATAACCAGGTGTGCCAGATTGTCACTGAACAAGTTAACACTCGAGCAGACCAGGAACTTTCCAGAATGAAAGGTATGTCTCTGTTTTTTATGTTTCTTTGTTTTTCTGTCAGAGAAACTGTCAGCATTTGCCTGTAACTTTAGTCTACTTACAAATAAATTGTCTTAAAAACTTTAAATATCCTTACTGGAGAGAAGGGTCGACGGCAGGAGCGCCAGAGGTAGACAGCGTTACAAGTGGAAGACAACATTAAAAGATAAAAGAAACAGCAATGTTGGTGTACAATCAAGACAAGAGATAGAGCGTGTCGGAGATTCATTACAGCCAACCTTCATTGTGAAGACGACACCTGGTTGACTGATTGAAATACTCTCAAAGAGACAATTAGAAATAGTAAGCGGAAATATTATCAGTAAATCAACAAGTAAAGAGGCGATGACAATACGTGGAAGCATTTATGACCCAAATTTTAACAAACTCCTGGGTAAGTGATGTTTGTAATTAATGGCCGAGCAGTTACAACGTCGGGTTTTCATGTAGGAGACCTGAGTTCGACCTCCAGTAAGGTGGAGTTTTTCTGTGCGGGGGAGGAAGTTTGGGGGGGGGGGGGGGAATTAAACATCTTTACCCGTACATTTTGTGGCGACAGCACTAGCCAAGCGGCCCACAATCCTAACGCACACGACCTCCTGTATAAACCGCTCTAAAAAGTGGTACATAAAGGCACTAGTGACAGCTTTCACAGTTAATCAACATAACCAGCCACCGGGGTATAGCCGCTGGACGCTCGCCTGTGGATTAAATCAGAGCCATACTTTTTTCTTCAAATATTACATTAGCTCTCATGTCGACCCAGCCTTGAGTAGGTAACAGGTACAGTCCTGTGAAGAAAAGGCGGTTGGTTTGATGCTGACCACATCACCCACCCAGTGCCGATTGGTCTATAAAATGAAGGTTTATAACCCTGTATGCTTAATGCACCCGAAGGCGCCGGAAAGGGCCTTGATATTCTTTACACATATCCATCGTTGGGCACCCTGTTTGGGGTGGGGGTGGAGCGGTGATTAGACCCACTGCCCTTTAACATGTATGTCGTAAAAGTCTACCTGCTACGTGATGATGACGATGATAGATAGCGTAATTAGATGTACTTCTTTAGCCAGTAAATGTACAGACTGCTTATAAAGATGAACTGACGATCTTCACACCACCTTTAATAATGGACAATATAAAGTACACTACCCGACAGTCAGCGCGAATGATGTCATCGGCTCAATTAATATTATGTGGACTAACTGTGATTAACGGACGGCCAGTCCACTTTGCTTAAGCCATGGAGGTTTCACCAACTTTAGTCTCATCGTGAAGATGTACCCAGAGTCGGACAGTGCTAACATACACTGTTGAATCTCCATAATCATTCTTCAAACGTTCCTGGATCCGAATTTAAGTCTCACCTTCAGCAGAGAGGAGTTCAATGACATTACGATGTCATAAGCGAACGTCTGTGGTAACCACTTTTCGCAGCTGACTCTATTTATAGGCCAACTAGGTCAACGGGTGTTCCCGTTCTTGTTCAAGTAAGGAGTCCCTCTGTGTTCACAGTTTTTAATCAAGGAGATGTAAATACAGATTAAACTACATTTTCATTAATTTTCGACATGTTTTATAGAATTAAAAGTATTATTAAAATTCAACAATAAAGGCTCTTACAGGCAAACAAAAATGCTTTTGCTACAGTCAACATGAACATCATTAACGTGTAGAAATAAACGTGCCATTTTTACACTCTTACAGGGTGATAAAACAGGGTGGTGAAACAGGGTGGTAAAACAGAATGATAAAACAGGGTGGTGAAACAGGGTGGTAAAACAGGGTGATAAAACAGGGTGGTGAAACAGGGTGGTAAAACAGGGTGGTAAAACAGGGTGATAAAACAGGGTGGTAAAACAGGGTGGTGAAACAGGGTGATAAAACAGGGTGGTGAAACAGGGTGGTTTTTGTTTTAGTATCCAGAAGTCATGAGGTGTTAACCCTTGGGCTCGGTATTATGGATATCGCAACCTTTCGGCCTTGATTCCATTTTAAATACCGTAAATCTGGAAGAAATGTGGCTTTTCTGCCTACCCCCGGGAGTGAACTTGGACCACAAGGAGTATGTCACCCGGTCACCGCGCAGTCCGGTTTAGCCAACTACGCTAGAGAGCCGGGTAAAACAAGGTGGTAAAACAGGCTGGTAAAACAGGGTGGTAAAACAGGGTGGTAACACAGGGTGGTAAAACAATGTGGTAAAACAAGGTGATAACACAGGGTGGTAAAACAAGGTGGTAACACAGGGTGGTAAAACAATGTTGTAAAACAATGTTGTAAAACAAGGCGATAACACAGGGTGGTAAAACAATGTGGTAAAACAAGGTGATAACACAGGGTGGTAAAACATTGTGGTAAAACAGGCTGGTAAAACAGGGCCGTAAAACAGAGCGGTAAAACTGGGTGGTTATGCTGTGTAGTGTAAAAGCGTGTCTGGAGAATCTTGTTAAATTTACAAATAGCACTCGAATACAGTATTTACATAGTTTTAAAAAAATGGTGGCCTTTCTATGTAACCGTCCTCTGTATGAATGATATAGCATTTCTAAAAACAAAATGTGATGATTGCTTGGCATAATGTGATTTGACTGTACTCAAACCAGTGAATCTGGAGATTGCTAAGCAGTTTATCCTGGACTACAGCCTCACTAGTGCTCCCATTGTCACAGGCAACTACGTTGAGGTCGCTACCAAGGTAAACATTACTACTGAACGGGTTTATTTTTTAGCAAAGTCCCCTTAGTTAGTTAGTCGACAGGTTATTTTTACTGCACATAGAAACATTATGTCCATAAGTGAATTTTTGTCTTTTTTAAAAATGATCTTGTCAACCACATCGGCGTAGATTAAAATGTGTTAAAGGTCAATGTGTGGAACGTAAAGGCGGTCATCGTTATGGTAACCACATCGCCCAAAGACTGTCGATTCGTCTGTCAAATGTAGATAAAGTGTTATTTAATCCTAAGAACACGGAAAAGAGGTCCTTTAATTGAATAGGAAAGCTAATGAAAACCCGAAAAGAACCAATGTTTGAGGTTTTAGGTTTTGAGGTTTTGAGGTTTGAGGTTTTGAGATTTTGAGATTTGAGGTTTTGAATAACAGATCAACATTATGGCACACGGGTGTAACCCACAAGTGCTGCGTTCTTCTTACAATTCAAGTCTTGAGTCCGAAGAAGTTCAGCACAGTAAACAGGCTCTGTAGCATCGGCGAGGATCCTGAAATACTTTGGGTTGATTTTGAACTCCAAATTTTTCCTCTACAGCACAGTAAGGCTACTCTTTTCAATTTCCAAATGCCAAGGAAATTTTTACGTGCGCAACAATACACACGGGCGTCCGATCTCACTCCCCAGAGACCAGGGGGAATTACTAGAAGTTTAAATCCACGTGAAAAAAATCCCAGCCCTTACCGGTGATTGAACCCGGAACCTCTAGCACTCGAGGAAGACACCATGTTTCAATACCACGCAGCCCACAACCATAGTTGACCGAAATAAGGGTCGCAAGAGTGCTTTTTTTGTGTGTGTATTAAAATAAATTGTGCCTTGCAAGAAACCTTTTTATGCAAGAAAACCGACGGTTGAGTGTGTTTCTTCACGGGTATAAAATGCTGTTACCTTACAGGGAACCGTCTACTGGAAAGACAACAGACAAGAAAGTCCATTCATGCCAGATTTGCTGCCACCTTTGTCTGAGTTCAGCAAAATGTTGTATGTGGATGTGACCGAGTACTCGGTTGACACTTTGGCCTATGTGGCACACACCAATGGCTTCCTTAAGTACGCCATAACAGTGGACAATGTAAGTTATGTCATTTCCTTTTGTCCATTACAGTTAGGAACATATTTTAACTCCCTTTCGATTGCTGAAATGTGTGATAATAGTATCTTGTTGTTGTTTTTGTTGTTGGTCGTCTTCTTCTTCTTCTTCTTCTTCTTCTTCTTCTTCTTCTTCTTCTTCTTCTTCTTCTTCTTCTTCTTCTTCTTCTTCTTCTTCTTCTTCTTCTTCTTCTTCTTCTTCTTCTTCTTTTTCTTCTTGTTCTTTTTCAAATTAACATAAATAAAACTAAATGCTTTGATTTGATTTGATTCGAAAACCGACATCAGAGCACTCGTGGTATTCCCATAAGCGCTCGTTCCCCATCTTCAGCAGCCAGCGAAGAGTTCCGATACTAATGGAGCCAGTAGCATTCTAATTAAACGTCCGTCTTGCCTTTCCTCTAAGCCTCGATCATCTGACAGAACCTCTCGTCACTCCCCCCAGCACCAGTCTCACCAGACTGTGGTGATCAATCTGCTTCTCCGAACTTTACACACTATCCCACAAGGTACTAACCAGGCCGAACTTTACACACTCTCCCACAAGGTACTAACCAGGTCTGCCTTACCATGTATCAATATTCCACCAAGTTGTACAGAGCCAGCCAGTCTGCCCACCTGTTCATTTCACACCAACGTAACCCGGTGAAAAAATTCAGACAATACTCCATATCCGTGTCCTCCGAAGCGAAGCATGCCACTCTGCATGAAGCATACCTGTTCTGATCTTCCTCAGCATGCTTTCTGAGTCAGTTACAATCACGATGTGTGTGTGTTTGTCGTGTTCTCTAGCCAGCGGAAAGCTGCAGTGACCGCTTCCACCTTCATTAATAAGCTGGATGTTGTGGTATCTTATGCTAGGCTCTCCTGCACCAAACGTCGACCTTTAACTTGTGCTAAGAAGCCCCAAGCATTTCTTTTGCCTCTTGACACTGAACCGTCTGTGTAAATGATCAAATCCTCTGAGCGAGCATTATCTTGAATTATTTGCTGAATTTCAACCTCTGTGGCACCTGCTGGCCAGTCTCTTACCCGGCTCAGCGTGATTATAACTCTACTCAAGTCTGACTGTTCAGGTGGCACTTTGACCCACTCCTCTCCTCGCCTAACGTTCTCAAGGATGCAAACATGTCTGACTGTGTCTTCTGCCTGAGCCATCGATGACCTCCCTCTTATCAGTCGCTGACCCTTAACTGCACCCAGAGCTTCATGCAGAGGGTGGTCTGTGTCTACAGCTACCCTGAGATATGACTTCGCTTGCAGCACCTTGTGCCTACCTGCAACCGTCAGCAAACCAAGGATGTATCACATACACACCACTGGGGTGTCTCTGGTGCAACCCAGAATGACCCCATAGCCGCGTTCTCTAGTTTGTCCATCTGACTCTTTGAGACGGCAAGGAGTCCCAGGCCATAAAACTAAATGTGTGCTTGTAACAACTATACACAAGCTACAAACATTAGTACTGCACAAGCCACCATTTGAGCTAACGGAACACAAAACAGTAGGTCTAATAACTGACAACCATTTAACTTGGAATGCTCATGTTTGTGCCATAACTAAGAAAATAGCAAAACAAGTTTATCAGCTTGCTAAAATTCAGCACTAGAGAAGATGCAAGAAAAGTATTTAACGCGCCTCTCATCCAAACACATTTCTACTAGTGTTCCACAGTTTAGGATGGTTGCGCCAAATTCAATACTAAAAGACTAAGTTCCCGTCAGAGCCGTGATTTACGCCTGGTTTCAGATAGAAAACATATCGATAAAAATAATCTCTTTAACCATTTAGGACTATTGCAATTTAGTAAACGTTCAGTTTTTAACAAGGCCAAATTTATTTATAAAATTTTATCTCAGAATACTCTAGATTACATTTACCGGTTGATTAAATCCAATCCTACAAACAAAGAAAACGACTAAATTTATTACATTTGCCCAAACCTAGAAAAGATTTATATAAAACCTAGAATATATTATTATAAAACATCGTACTCCGCTGCTCATTTATGGAACCAACTTGCACTGGCCTGAAAAATTCAAAGAGTCCCCTAGTAATTTAATCGCTAACTTTTTTAGTTTATGGTTACAAGCGATTATACAAGGTCAGACAATTAAGTAATGACACTGATTTCATTACGGCCAAGACAAAAGTGCCATCTATGAAGCAAAGCATGGAACCCAAGGAGGCAACCTTCATCTATGATCTGGCAACTTTGCATCGCTGTCTGATAAGCAGACGACAAACAAGCCGCCATTTTATTCACCTGGTTAGATGTGGGTTGTCACGAAATCAGGATGGAGCAAAGAGCTAACATTAAATTCTTTTTAAAATTCAGGAAAAGCCCCATTGAGACAGCTGAATCGATGCGACAAGTTTATGGGGATAATCCTTTATCTGGTGCACAGATTTGCAGGTGATATTCACGATTCAGAAGTGGTGTAGAAATGATTACAAATGCAACTAGACCTGGACGCCAAATTTCCGTTCGTAATGATGAACTCATTGCAAAAGTCACAGAACGGATACAAGAAAATCGTCGTTTGACTGTCAGGATGATGGCAGATGAATCTGGTGTTAATGGAGAGACCCTTCGTAAAATTTCGGTACAAGATTTTGCAAGAAAAAAGTTGCTTGTAGGTTTGTACCACATTCGTTGTCTGATGACGAAAAACATCAGCGGTTGTAAAAGGTGGTGACGTTTTAGGGGCCGCAAAATGCTCAGGGCGGCAAATATATAACAAATAGTAATAACATGTTCACAAATATATTTCCGTTATCATTACGAAGCACACCTTAGATCAGCAGTCTGGCATTCAAATGTTATGGCGATTGTGAAGATGAAGTTTTGCTGAGTCAAGAAGAGGCGTAACATTAATAACTGCATAGGGGCGTCCTAAAACGGCCCTAATAACGTAACCTACCGTACACATACGTACTCATCGGTAAGCACATAGACATTGCGATGATTCTCTTTTATCTTCTACTGGCTCGCCTCATCGCACGCTCGCTGCCAACTCACAAAACCGACATCACACGACGAGCGGAAAAAATGGACGACTGGGAAACAACACGATACTGTTCCAGTACTTTAATCTTCCACTCGCGGCTTACACAGCCGGCACATGAACTTGACAACTGTCCAGGCACACATTATAATGCAAGAATCAATTATTACCTTCAAGCAGAAATCCCAATCGATTTACACTAACATCGTAAACGAAACACAACAGCTGTCCTGACAGATGCACTCAGACGACCGGCAGACATATTACTGGCCAGCTTTCTTCGCCAAGTTGGACTGGAACAAATTCACTCAAAAACATCTGCTGAATTCACACATCATCCACCGCTGTCCATGCACACTGTTCCTGGGTCCAAAACGAGACTGCCCACAAACCTTTTCCTCGCTATTATATAGCCCTCTGATCTATCCTATTCTAGAATATTCTGAATTCATTCTCACGAATTTCTCACTGTTGAAAGTCGTGTCTGGTCCGTGATAATTCACATTTCACACAGATCCTGTGAACAATCATGTTTCACATAAAACCTGACTTTCAGATGTCTCTCATGAAACTCGACATAAATCTCGTGTTATCTCAACCAGTCAGAACATTCGTCTTACATCTATTACTGACGTCATCTATCGGGCATAAATTAATGAGGAGAAAATGACTCACTACAGACATCCGTTCGCCCGCAAACATTTGTACAAAAAACATACAGAACTAAAATGAAAGATGAGGATGATGATGATGCAATTCTCCGCAGCTGTAAACAACAGAGATGATTGATACTGTCCATCTGAAAACATCAAGTATTGTGTGATTCTGTCTCATAATTCAGACCTAACTGTTTTCTTAAAATTGTTTGTTCTTGCAGTTACCAATTGCAGCCTCGGATTTGCTGAACCCCAGCGGTCAGGTCAGTTTAGCTCGATATTTGTTTTTACCTAAATTTGAATTCATCCATCCCTCCGTCCATCCATCCTTCCACCCATTCATCAATCCATTCGTCAATCCATCCATCCAACCACTGGTTTACATTTGATTACTATTACACAGTGTCATTTAAAAAGAGAGTTAAAGGAAGGAAAATAACATTCGACACATGAACTTTCTCTTCGTTTAGAGGTTAACTCCCCTAATTAAAGTATAAACGTTCATCTGTAGACACAATTCCGACTTCTTTTGTTTCGTCTTTCCCTTCTTTTTGATTTGAATTGCCATTGTCCCCAGCTAAAGGATCATTATCCGAACTCGAAACTTGAACTTCGAATCAGCTCTTCAAGAGCCCCAAGTGTGAGGTTTGAGAGCACAAAACTGACCATTGCCGCCGCAGCAAGAGTGGAAGTGGCTGCCCACACACCGGACGGAGTGGTGACCCCACTTTTACTAAAAGTAGTAAGTATACGAGTTAACACATAGTAAATACCTCTCTCGCAGATACCACTGTCGAAAGCAGCACAAGAAGGCCTGCTGCCACATCACGTGCAGCTGGGGTTGAAACCAGTACCATAGAATTAAGAAGCGCGTTCGCAACGCCTAAGCCCCAGAAGCTAACAGGGCAAGTGACATTATGATTATTTGCCCCCCCCCCCCTTCTTGGTTATGCCCAGGGTTTTCCACGATCTCTCCTCCCACTTAAATTTTCCCAGGATTTTCCACGATCTCTCATCCCACTTAAATTTCCCAGGGTTTTCCACGACCTCTCATCCCACTTAAATTTCCCAGGATTTTCCACGACCTCTCCTCCCACTTAAATTTCCCAGGGTTTTCCACGACCTCTCCTCCCACTTAAATTTCCCAGGGTTTTCCACGACCTCTCCTCCCACTTAAATTTCCCAGGGTTTTCCACGACCTCTCCACCCACTTAAATTTCCCAGGGTTTTCCACGACCTCACCTCCCACTTAAATTTCCCAGGGTTTTCCACGACCTCTCCTCCCACTTAAATTTCCCAGGGTTTTCCACGACCTCTTCACCCACTTAAATTTCCCAGGGTTTTCCACGACCTCACCTCCCACTTAAATTTTCCAGGGTTTTCCGCGACGTCTCCACCCACTTATTTTTCGTATGGTTTTCCGTACTTCATTTTTTTCCATTTCAATTTATTTATTGGTTCACATTTCTATATCCTGGTTTGAGATTTAAAAAAAAAATCCTTACAAATGTTCACATTTAACTTTACAGCTGAAATAACTTTGCAAGTATTTGACTAGTACGTGTTATCATATTTCAGAGCGTGTCGGTGACTGTAGAGCCGTCTGTTGTCAATGGGAATTTGACCGGAAGTATAACTGCTTACAAGTAAGTTAGAAATCTCCATCCTGGGTTGTACAAAAGACACCCAGATTATGAGCATCCTTGCATTACCGACTATTGCAGATAGGCTAAAGGTGCTGCAGACTGTCATTCCTCAGAGTAGCTGCAGACAGGGAACACCCTCTGTATGAAGCTTTGGCTGCAGGCAAGTGTCAGAGGCTAAAAAGGTGAAAATCGTAGATGGCTCAAGCAGAAGACACAATAAGACAAGTATGCATGCTGGAAAACATAGGGGCGAGGGGGAGTCGGTCAGAGTACCAACGGGAAAGTCTGACCTGTGTAGGGTTATGATCACATTAGGCTGGGTGTGCAGAGAGTGGCCAGCGGGTGCTACAGAGGTTGCAGTCCAACAGTTGATTCACGACAATTCCCGCCCAGGTGATCTGATTATCTATACAGATGGTTCGGTGCTGAAAGGAAAGAGAAGTGCCTGGGGGTTCGTAGAGAAAGCCAATGGAAAATCTTTAGTGCAAGACAGCCAAGCATAGGACATCACAACATCTAGCATGAGAATGGAGGTGAAGGCGGCAACTGCAGCTCTCCGGTGGCTAGAGAACAAGATGCAAACACATGTCGTAATTGTAGCAGTCTCTGAAAGCATGCTGGAAAAGGTGAAGACAGGGATGTTTCGAGCAGAGTGGCAAGCTTCACTGGAAAGGTCACAGGTAGTGAGCATACGTTGAATCTTTTCTCCAGGCCATGCCGGCGTGGTGGGTGATTAACAGAGAGACAGATTGGCTGGATCCGCACCACTGGGTAATCAACTGATGCATGACAAGGCAGATGTGGTCAAGGTCCTTTGGGAAAAAGCAACGGAATCAGTAGAGAAAAATGATTATTATGGCCGGGAGAGAATGTGTAACCAGAGAGTCTGGCTGGCTGACTACACTCAGGGGAAAGGCAAGACGGACATTTAACTAGATTGTGACAGGTACCATCAGTACTGTAATTCTGTACTGGCTGCTGAAGATGAGGACGGAGCATGCATGGGAATGCCCCGAGTGCTGTGATGTCAATTCTTGACTCAACTCAACTCAACTCTTTATTTTACACCGTCAATGACTTTTTAGATACTGTGGTGCCTCGATTTACGGACCTCGTTCGTTCCTCAATGTAATTCGTGTCTCGAAACGTTCGCACCCCCAAGCCCAATATCCCAATGCATCATACAGGAAATTTATTAATCGATTCTCAGATTTAAACATACACACCAACACACACACACACACAGAGAATACACACACAATTTAAAAAAAATTAAAATAGAAGAAAAATACACGATATCTAATTAACAATATGAATTGTTTGTCCGGAACGCCACTTCCAAGTGTACAAACTAACTACAAAAACAGAAATAGGTACACAAAAAAGCAAACATGTATGTGCAGTAAGTATGAGACGCACATACCCCTCAAAGCCTGGTAGCCGAACAGATAAATGTGAAATAGATCAACAAACGCGCGCGCAAGGCGCAGGGATTCAGAGCTCGTATCTCGAAACTAGGTTTGTATATAGAGATGCAATTGGGATATTTAAAAATTGGTATCTAGAAAAGTTCTTGTGTGAAGCGGTTCGTAAGTCGAGGTACCATTGTATTAATAATAAAAATAATAATACTATTATCCTGTAGTGTTGTTATGTATCACAAATGCCTGACTAACAGAGCAAACAACCTTCTCGAAGTTGTGGAAATATCAGATGTGTCAATGTGAAAGGTGGCCGAGGTGGTGATGGTCCATGCTACACTTCAGGGTTGCTGTCCCTAGGATTACACCAGAAGGAGGAGAATCAAACAGCGACAATTTCATAAACCCGGTTCAACCTATAGCAGTTATAATTATTGCTTCCCTGCGGTCACGAAGTAACAAGGGGTCCAAAGTGGGTGGATGGGGTGGGTTTCGTTTTAACGCATGGGCCTGCTGAGTACTTGTCCGGAAGTCACACGACCATATGGGTACAATTCTAATCTGTGTATATGGATTAGTAAGTAAAGAAAAGTAAGTAAAGATCCCTTTTCACGCCTTTAGGCGTATATGGGAAGAACGTCCCGTATTTTTACAGACCAATCGACACTGGGTGGGTAATTTGGTAAGCATTACGCCGGCCGTCTTTACTTCCACAGGACAGCCATCCTAGTACCCATTTTAGGCTGGGTCGACCTGCGACGCCCCATACCGCGATAAAAATCCACGCAGTCAGCAGTGGGTTTCGATCGCCGTATGTTGGACTTACGAGTCGGACTCGCAACGCCTAAGCCACGGACGCCGCGTATATGTAGATTGGCTTGCCATAAAAAAAAAGAGAAAATATTCGTCGATCACAAGTGACAAAGACGACAATGTCTTTCATCGGTCATGAAACTATACTTGATTGTCTGTGAGTTGAGAGGTGATTTATAAGCCCAAAATGGCCAGAAAGGATCTGAAACGACGAGGACAAGGAACATCATATGCAGGCAATGGGCCACAAATGCTTGCTGTAATAAGAAGTTCGCAGTAAGTGCATACTGTGTCATCTAATCTATGTTTCTGATTCAACTCCAGTTTTGTTGAAATGTCAAGAAAGTAAATATATCTATAATATTACCGATCATTTACATTTCATTCACGTGAGTGGTCGTCATAGGGGCTCCAGGATACTGGTTTGCCTAGGGGCCCATCATGTTGTTAAGAAGGCCCTAGTAGGGGGTGGGGGTGGGGGGGGGGGAATGACCATCCCGGCAACAGACTGCTAGAGCGGCAAGTGAGATAGGGCCAAGCCAAACACGATGGCAATTGAACAAAGACAAGAGCTAGAGTCGTCAGTTGCTATAGGCTTTGAGAGTTGGACTCTCACTGTGAAAATGGAAAGGAGGATTTAGGCTTTTGGATGGATATATTATAGACACATTTTACAAATTAGTTATTTAGAACACAAAACTAACAAACATGTCAGAGACAAAATAGACAGATTTACAGGACATTAGGAGCCTCTCTTGGCAATGGTGAAACGTCGCAAGCTAGCTTGGTTCATCACATGGTAAGACAGGATTCAATTGCAAAGACTGTACTTCAATGATCATTTGGGGGTAGTTGAAGAAGAGGAGGACAAAAAAAGAACATTGAATGACAACGTCAAGAAATGGACAGGACTAAGTTATCATATACTTTATTCGTCAACCAAAAGACACACACACCTTCATGACCCTAACGGGTGACGGGTAATATAATGTTATGTTGCAGGCTGTGGGATATGTCCGGGTGAGGAATCCCTAGCATTCTTAAACCAAGTTGGATATTGACTCAAATGCCGCTCTAACAATTAGGTGACAGCACCAATTAGATCACCGCACAATTCTGTCGTTCCCGTGCAGGAAAAAAAAAAAACTAAATAGAATGCTCATCGCATTAGCTAAACCAGTATCATACACATGCATTAAATGCGTTAGATAGCCACCAGAAGTGAAAACATAGACAGCCACAAGAAGTGCAGAGCTGATCGTCGATGTAGACAACGATTGTAACAAATCAACAGTTGCAAATGATGTTTTTTTTTTTTTTTATGTCTGGAAATAAATACAAGTGACAATGATGTGACGAATAACTGTCGTTATGTTTCTCATGTTTTTAGTTTTCACAATGCTGTCATCCATTCGGACATTGGAGAGATTGATGTGAGTATCATTTTAGTCTCTTCTTCTCCTTGCTAATTCCACCATACAGTGGAACCTCGCTTAACGGGCATAATTCGTTCCAGAAACATACTCGTTAAACAAAACGCTCGTTATGTGAAGCAATTTTTCTCATATAAATTAATGTAAAATATGATAATGCGTTCCATGTCGAAAAAAATACTCACAAAATGCTATGTATTCGTTATACTATATACATATTTCATTCAGACGAGTGATCCATCTTTATCTTTTCTTCAAACGCGGAACGGACCCACATGGAATGCGAATTCGATTTGAAAAAAAAAAAAAAAAAGTCGAAATAGTTATGATACACAGCTAATTATTTTTTTTTTACTTGAAAGATGTCCAGAGACATTTGTTTTTGTCGATGCTTCAAAATTTGGCGAAAATGCGACACAGCATTATCATTAATTTTGCAGCGCGCATAGCCACTTCTTTATTAGGGTGATGCTTCTCAATGTGAGAAGCAACAGTTTCCCATGCTTTCAGCAATTTTCCTATTTCGCCAGGAGATGGTTGCTTTTCTGTTACCTCCTCCTCCTCAGACAAATTTTCCTCCATAAACGTCTTGCTGTGAAACACAATGCAACTCCATAAGCTCTATGATGGTCAGCTCTTGGCTGTGCTCTTCCACAAGCTCTTCGATTTCACTGTTATCCACCTACAATCCCATGATAGTGGCCAAAGACACAATCTCGTTGACTACAGGTTCCACAGGTACTGTCTCGAACCCCTCAAAGTCACAAATCGACAACACTCTCCGGCCAAAGCTTCTGCCAAGAAGAAGTTAGGGTTCTCTTGGTAACCCGTTCCCCTGCCTTGTCGGTCATCTCAAGGCAAGCAACTATGTGGAAGTGATTTTTCCAAAACTCGTTGAGAGTGAGGTTGGTCCCTTCAGTCCCCTTAAAACAATGCTCGAAGAGGGCTTTAGTGTAGAGCTTCTTAAAGTTAGAAATAACTTGCGGGTTAGTCCATTGGCTGAAATAACAGAGGGGTGTTGGGGAGCAGAAACTGGATCTTGATTAACTTAAATTCATCAGAGAGGTCATCTTGTAAGCCTGGAGGATTCATGTACATATATCACAATAAAAACAAGTTTTAGAAAATGTATGATCACAAGTGACAATGCTACTGAAACGAGTGCTAAACACTAATGTAACATGCGCAAAATCCGAGACTTCCCCTCTTCTCGCCACTCGTTATGCGAAACGTCGCTCGTTAAGCGAGTCATTCTTTTACAATTTGTTTTGCTCGTTATGCGAATTACTCGTTATGAGAGGTGCTCGTTAAGCGAGATACTACTGTAATGTGTTCGCCTTCTTTCATATAATGATTCTATCATTATGTGTCCTCTTTCTTTTACCTGTTAATTCCACCATTATGTGTCCTCTTTCTTTAACCTGTTTATTCCACCATTATGTGTCCTCTTTCTTTCACCTGTTAATTCCACCATTATGTGTCCTCTTTCTTTCACCTGTTAATTCCACCATTATGTGTCCTCTTTCTTTTACATATGAATCCACTATTATGTGTCCTCTTTCTTTAACCTGTTAATTCCACCACTATGTGTCCTCTTTCTTTCACCTGTTAATTCCACCATTATGTGTCCTCTTTCTTAAACCTGTTAATTCCACCACTATGTGTCCTCTTTCTTTCACCTGTTAATTCCACCACTATGTGTCCTCTTTCTTTCACCTGTTAATTCCACCATTATGTGTCCTCTTTCTTTCACCTGTTAATTCCACCATTATGTGTCCTCTTTCTTTCACCTGTTAATTCCACCATTATGTGTCCTCTTTCTTTCACCTGTTAATTCCACCATTATGTGTCCTCTTTCTTTCACCTGTTAATTCCACCATTATGTGTCCTCTTTCTTTTACATATGAATCCACTATTATGTGTCCTCTTTCTTTAACCTGTTAATTCCACCACTATGTGTCCTCTTTCTTTCAGCTGTTAATTCCACCATTATGTGTCCTCTTTCTTAAACCTGTTAATTCCACCACTATGTGTCCTCTTTCTTTCACCTGTTAATTCCACCACTATGTGTCCTCTTTCTTTTACCTGTTAATTCCACCATTATGTGTCCTCTTTCTTTTACATATGAATCCACTATTATGTGTCCTCTTTCTTTCACCTGTTAACTCCACCATTATGTGTCCTCTTTCTTTCACCTGTTAATTCCACCATTATGTGTCCTCTTTCTTTTACCTGTTAATCCGCCACTATGTGTCCTCTTTCTTTCACCTGTTAATTCCACCACTATGTGTCCTCTTTCTTTCACCTGTTAATTCCACCACTATGTGTCCTCTTTCTTTCACCTGTTAATTCCACCACTATGTGTCCTCTTTCTTTCACCTGTTAATTCCACCACTATGTGTGCTCTTTCTATCACCTGTTAATTCCACCACTATGTGTCCTCTTTCTTTTACCTGTTAATCCGCTACTATGTGTCCTCTTTCTTTCATATATTAATTCCACCATTATTTGTCCTCTCTCTTTCATCTGTTAATTACACCATTTTTTATCCTCTTTATTTCACCTGTTAATTCCACCATTATATATTCTCTTTCTTTTACCTGTTAATTCCACCATTTTGTAACCTCTGTCTTTCACCTATTAATTCTACCATAGTGTATCCTCATTCTTTCACCTGTTAATTCTTTCATTATGTAACTTCTTTCTTTCACCTTTAATTCCACTATTAGGTGTTCTCTTTCTTTCACCTGTTAATTCTGGCAATACGTATCCTCTTTCTTTCACCTGACAATTCTACCATTATGAATCCACTTTATTTCATCTGTTAATTCCACCATTTTGTAACCTCTTTCTTTCACCTGTTAATTCCATCATTATGTATCCTCTTTCTTTCATACATTATTTCCATCATTATGTAGCCTCTTTCTTTCACCTGTTAATTCCATCCTTATGTATCCTCTTTCTTTCACCTGTAATTTCCACCAGTATGTGTCCTCTTTCTTTCATATATTGATTCCATGATTATTTATCCTCTTTCTTTTATCTGTTGATTACACCATTATATGCCCTCTTTCTTTCACCTGTTAATTCCATCATTATATATCCTCTTTCTTTCACCTGTTTCCATCATTATGTGTCCTCTTTCTTTCACCTGTTTCCATCACTATGTGTCCTCTTTCTTTCACCTGGTAATTGCACAAATGTGTGTCCTCCTTCGTTCATACATTATTTTCCCTATTACTTTTCCTCTTTATTTAAGTAGTATCCGTTACGTATTTCAATGTATTCCGTGTGAGATTTACAATTTAAACTGAGGGAGCGATCAGAAGTGATAAAATCAAAACAATATCATTAAGTAAAATGTTGGCATCGAACCAGTACTACATTACGCACAAAAACTGTAAATTAAATAGTCTGTCCTCAAAGAAAGAATACTTTAGAATGCCACACCATACAAGCATGACTGAAAAGAAGTGAGGTACACGGACCCAGAGTAAACCAAAAACAATTTGGAAAGATAACAACAGAGAAACTACAACAGTGTTAAGTGGATTCAACAGAGGCGGCCAGGGGAGCAGTAACCACAGTCTTTAAAAAGCGTGAAAATTGGAGGCAGGAGAAGAAGAATCACTTAACCTGTTTACAGTTGCCCATCGAGCATCTTCCGTTTGTAACATGTTATTCTTCAATTTAGTTTCAAGAACTTTATGTTGAAGATGACATTCTTGTTAAAATGCGAATATTTGTTTCAATATTCATGTCTACAGGAAGAAGAATTGGACAAGCTTATCCGTCGAGCCATTGATGAGGTGGTTATCCCTGGGTTAAACGGTGAGCATCAGTGCCGTATGCTAGCTTTATAAAACCATGGGTCGATAAAACAGTCTGCCAGTGAATGAATGAACCAGTCAAATCAATTGACTGATCAGTCAGATTCCATTTCCACAAGGAAGGTTGGTTGAAATTGACCTCCAATTATTCTGTCTTCTGGGCCTGAGTGCATACTCTTTGAGGCTTGGGTTCCGTCAGTCTCTTGACATTATCCCTCTCGTTTGCATCGCTGTTTTTGTAATTAAATATTCAAGCACAACTCTTATTTTTTTCTGCTGTGTTAACATTGCTGCAAGAAAGGAAATATGTGACTGTATTCAATGTCTAAACATTAATCATAATTTGCCTTCGTTGAATGTACTTCTTGAAACTGTCTGTAATACAGTTGTCCCTATTTTCATGAATCTTTCTTTCTTCGCGGCCACATGTTGGAGGGAAACAAATAGAAAAGACCAACCATTGCCTAACAATCTTGTCGTTACAGACGACTAACTCGGGTTGTGCTGATATAAGTGTAGATATGGCAGTCTGGTTGCAAACTATAAAACAGCATGCCAGCCACCCTTTGAAGGGTAAACGCAGAAGAAGAAGAACCTTTCTGCTTGTATTTCCTGACCTGTTCTGTCTTTTGCGTCAGGTTTGGAAGAGGCAACTGGGACGAGTGCTGTTATGTGCTATATAGATGCTGGTCGTCTCAAACTGTGATAGTCCGAGAAACTTTTAGTTTCTGTTGCCTGGTCCTGTTCTGCCTTTTAGCGTCAGGTTTTTCAGAGGCATCTGAGGCCAGTATTGGTAACTGGTACATAGATGTCAGTCTTCTGAGACTCCACTATTGCATCTTTCCATAGCTTGAGTGGTAGACCTCTCGTACTGCTCCTGCTGTGTCTGTTAAAGTTAAGGTCGTGAAAGTCGACTTCATAGACCAGGTTTTATCTCTTATGGCTCAGTCTTTCTCTGCAGACTGGCTAGCCGCCTGCAGAAAGGGTCCCATAGAACAAGAACTCCATAGCTCCAGCGTCGATCCCTAAGGTTATCCGTAAAAACTGCGTTCATGAACTGAAAGACGTAAAGCGAAGCAACGACCTTAAAAATGCAAGTGAAACGACTTGTCCACTTCACCAGGGAGACCACTATTGTGGTAAAGCTGTCTGTTATGTAGTATTTCCTGGTTATAATATTGACACGTGTCTGAACCATTTGGTCTGTTGTCGCTTGATAGCTTCATCACTATTCATTTCGACTGTTTTATACACATTAGTCTCTAACGTTGTCATCGTCTGTGGCTTAGGCGTTGCAAACACACTTCGTATTGCCGGGGTCGATCCCATCAGCAAGCCTTTGGCAGCAGGCCGCTATTTGTTGGTTGCGACAGTGGTTTCGAGAGACTACCGTCCATGTAGCAACGGCAAACCACTATTTTGCGTAGACAAACTCGAACAGCTTAAAAAAATTATTGTGTAGGTTTTGCATTAATCCTATAAAGCAGGCATGTCAATTTGAAGGTCCCCTGATAGGTCAAATTTTGCCATCATGAAGGCCACACGCGACAAATAACTTCTTCTTTCTTTACTTCCTCTTTTACCACTACTGGTGTCGAGGGAGATATAATGTCCTGTTCTGTGTTCTCCTGGCTGCTGATCAGTCCGTTTTTATCTCATTGTACTTGTTGTAGCGGTATTAAAACCATTGCCGGCTTCCTAGGCTTGTCGCAAGCTCACCAGATCCCCGTTGGCCAGGATTTTTCGGGGTGACGCAGGATAGCCTTCATGGCAACCGTAGCGGTAACTGACGTCATTTAATAACAATTAGTGCATGCTTTTTTTTTTAAAGCGGGCCGCAAGTGTTTGACATCCTTGCAGTAAAGACAAGGCAACCAACTCTAATGTGGTTTACTTTTGTTTTTCAATCCTCACAGAATACTGCAAACAAGGCATCCCACTACCAGTCACCGGTATCTTCCGCCTCTACAACGCAAAAGTGAACTTGCAGAAAGTAAGTTGTGATGTTGTTTACTTTCTGTGTTGTTTCTTATCTAGTACATGCAACTTTTGAGTCAAGGTATTTGTACAAACTGCTGGTTCACACTCGAATTTGATCAAATCAAAAAAAAAAAAAAAAAAAAAAAAAAAAGAACCCATTTTCCACGTAATCAGGTGTATTGGGTATTTAGTATAGACCTAAATTTTATAGAGGAATCGGAACTCGGTGGTGATGTGGTTAGCAACATGCCGGCCACCTTTACTACCCAGAACTTCAACTGGTACCTATTTTGGTTGTGTCGAGATAGGAAGCAAAATAATTTTGACGGGGAAAATCCCACTCGATTGTGGATTTGAACCCATGACCTTCGGGTCGGAGGCGAACGTCTATCCGCTACACCATCACGACTCCTACTGGACGTAGTGTGGTCATCATCACCATCATCATCACGTACTGGACGAATAAGTGTAAGCGGTCATATTTTAAATGTTGAATTCAGAATTGACATCACAGCACTCTGGACAAACCCATAACCGTTTCACCCCGACCTTCAGCAGCAATTCCGATGGTCCAAGAAACAGTCTGACTGTAAATCCGTCTCGCCTTTCTTTTGCAGATTGAGCGTCAGCTAGATCCCCAGATCACTCGGTTCTGGCAGCGACATTCTTTTCAGACCGTGGTGATCTATGTGTGCCTCTATACTGTCCACTCGTTCCAAGCGATTGCATACAAACACTAGAATCATAAATCATGTCATTGTTCTTGTCTCGCCTAATCTATATGGCTAAGCCACCCAGATATTTATTACAATGTATTCATCCCGCTCTTTCGCCAGCCGGTCTTGCCACTCATTACCAAGTTTCTGAGTCCGTCTACAGTCCGAAAGACGACATTGTCAACGTCTTATTTCACGAATCAGCTAAACGTTTTACCCTGTCTCCATAAATGTCTCCATTCTCGCTGGTACTACAAAGCGCGTGCACAGCGCTTAGTTACTTGGAACTCAGACTTTAGTTATAAGTAGAACGGAGCACCTATGGGTTACTACCCGTGCGCCATGATGTTGATGCATTGTTCAAACTTCAAAACTTCAAATCTGTCTCCATGAAATTTTCTACATTCTTGTTAGAAAGCACATCTCCGCTGCGAGTAAAGGGCTTTCAGCTAGGCTACTGATTCTCCATGCCTGACATTCATATAACAACACAGGTTCTACATTACACTTTAACACTCTTTTTCTCAACGCAGCTCACATTTTCTTGAATGTTGAATGCTTGGGACACCCCCATAAGCACTCCGTTCCAATCTTTAGCAGCAAACGAAGAGTTCCAACTGTCTGATTGTATATCTGTCTCGCTCTTTCCTTGACTGTTGAGCGTCGCCCAGATCCCCCGTTAACCTCCTCAGACGGTAATGATATATTTGCGCTTCCGCACTGTTTATTCGCTCCCAGAGGGCCATCATAATGCCTAGCTTGTCAGACATCAGTTCAACATCAAGTGGTGCAGAACCGGCCAGTCTATCTGCCTGCTAATTTCCCAGCACACCGGCACGACCTGGAGAGAATATCCAAAGGATACTAACTACCCGGGGCCTTTCGAGTGATGCTTGCCATTCTGCGCGGAGCATGCCTGTCTCCACACATTTTCTGTTGCTATTGTATGACTGTGTCCGTCGGCTCTGTGGCTAAGTAATGCCGGAATGCCGGGTTCGATCCCAGCTGCGGGCCAGGCGCCTTGCGTTGGTTTTGACAGTGGTATCAAAAAAGCCGACCGTCCAGAGGCAATGGCAAACTACTAGACATAAATTTGCCTATAAAAACCACACAACAGCTAGGGGCTGTTAAGGTTGGTTCTGCAACGTCCTGTAAAGGATACGCAACTAACCTTAAATATTACTGTGTCCTCCCTTGAATTGGTATGACTGTATCTTGTCTTGAATTTGAATGACTGTTTCCTTACTTGAGTTTGTATGACTATGTCCTTCCTGTAAGTTGTATGACTCTGTCCTTCCTTGAATTTGTATGACTTCGTCCTTTCCTGAATTTGCATGACTGTATCTTTCCTATAATTTGCATGACCGTGTCATTCCTATAAGTTGTATGACTGTGTCCTTCCTATAAGTTGTATGACTGTGTCCTTCCTATAAGTTGTATGACCGTGTCCTTCATTGAATTTGTATGACTACATACATCCTTCCGTGAATTTGTATGACTACGTCCTTCCCTTTATTTGAATGACTTTGCAATCACTGGAGAGCTGCGGTAGTGCTGTGGCTAGGATTCTGACCTAACGACTCCGTGTCCATTTTCGTACTTACCCCGCCCCCTCCCCCCTTTTCCCCATGTCCTTATTTTCTGTAATTCTGAAAAGCTTCGCAGTGTCGCATCACTTTTGTTTTAGCCGGTTCGTGAGATCTATTCATTTTCTGAGACAGATCCCGAGAACGGAAGAACGCAGTCACTAAACGGGCACGGAGATGAGAAATAAAGGGACTGAGGAATCGAGGGCGTCCAAGGGAAACAACAAGGCGAACGTTGATGAGAGATGCCAATGGTGCTGGGCTGGACTCCATCCATGATATTGCAATGATATGCCCAGGATAGAATGAAATGGGGCAGTAGACCACAGGGCCAATATGACACATAACGGCACAACATGACAATGAATGAATGAGTGAATGAGTGAATGAATAAATGAACGGACGATTGATTGAATGAATGAATGAATGAATCAATCAATCAATCAATCAATCAATTAATCAATGAATACAGAGCTGATCGTGATTTATGGAAATACACCAGGGACAATCAGTTGATGAGCGAAAACTGATGTGAATGTTATTGACATGGGGTTTTATAGAAAAATGACTAGACCACCAGGGACAGATAACAGGCGCTGTAAAGTTTTCTACACAGCAAACTGACCGCCAGCATCAGATGAGGACGATCAACAATCTTTGGTCACGTCATGTGAAGATAGATACCGGAGTACGTCGTGACAGTGGAAAGCTGGGGAGGAACAGAGGCAGAAAGACAGCAAGAGTACAAATGCCGGACAGTTTTGCATCACGGCAAAGAAAAACATCTTCACCAGGGTTGACTTCAGCTTCTCTTTAAATTTCCCGTGTCTCACATGCATATAACAACAAGATTGTTTTTTCGGATTGTGGTTAAAAGGATTCTTTTGACATGCTTGCAGAGAATTTATGGGGTGATAAAAAATTCATTTAAGAAATTTGACATTGAAAACCGTCTCTTCGGAAAATGTTTCTTCCGACATGCATCTTCAGACATGTCTCTTCGGACATGTCTATTCAAACATGTCATTTCGGATATGTCTCTTCGGACATGTCTATTCTAACATGTCATTTCGGATATGTCTCTTCGGACATGTCTATTCTAACATGTCATTTCGGATATGTCTCTTCGGACATGTCTATTCTAACATGTCATTTCGGACATGTCTCTTCGGACATGTCTCTTCGAATATGTCTCTTCGGACATGTCTCTTCGGACATGTCTCTTCGGACATGTCTCTTCGGACATGTATCTTCGGAAATGTCTTTTCGGACATGTTATGGGCTTGGAAACTTGTTACTGACTGGTAACGACACAATAGAGACAGCTACAGAAATACATAATTACCAACGACGCACGGCAGGGACTGTGACAAGAGATATTTTCTGTGCGTGAAAAGGATACTTTAACTTGTCATACTGCTACTACAGGTTTGGGCCACCATGTCTTCGCTATATAGCAGAAATACCCTCTCATCATTACTAACATTTCTGTAATTGTAGGCTGTAGCAGCCGCCCTCGCACTGTACTGCAGATTACTTCACAACCGCTAGGGCGCCCTGATCTAATTGTGTTTTAGGATTGAACGAGGTTTCTTGGATTTACTTCTACTTTATTATCATCCTTGAGGTGGTAATCGTACGAACATCAATCTTGGAGAAGTAATACACACACCAATACCACTGTTTCTGAATCCCAATGGTCTGCTCCCCCAAACCTAACCATGTTTCTGTGTACATGTTTGCCTTTCATCTGTTTCTCTATCACATCGATCAACAATCACTTCCAGTGTATGTCTTCATTATTAATTTAAAAAAAAATTATAATTACAGGGCTACATGCAAATAGCAACGGATGTAGAATATTTGAAGTGATCTACTGCCCGCTGTCCGTGAGTCAACATGTAATGTCCATTTGGGGAACCAACTAGAACAATTAAACATTCCGTTTGAACATTTGTAAAAGCTATATCTTATATTACTGTTTTATGAATTATGTTGACAATCGCATCTTCAGAAATTTCAGTTATTAACCATATTTAAAGGATTGTTAGAATCAATAAAGTAAATACGCATACCCAAGTGTTCTTATCGAATCATATGTGTTTATCTTCTGTGCAATATTGTCTATTTTTGGCTTTGTGAGCATCAATCTTTATGTGTATTGGGCAACCGTGTGTTTCAAGGGCCTACACTATTCACAGAAGTCCTTTGTATTTGTTTCGACCTCACACATTTTTTTTTAACTATTCGTCAAAAGTTAAGAGATAGATAGAAAAACCTTCATTGAAACCACAAAATGAACATGATATAAACGTAATTAGTATACGTAAAAAAAAAAAAAAATATTAAAAACCGAAACTGTCATTCACGTGGAGAAATGGAAATACATTCAAACAAAACCAAGCTGTGAAGTGTACCACCCAATTTTCGAAAGTCATACACAAATACTGGACAACTAGACTGTAATATGCTCTTCTATGGGTATGTGTTAATTTGCATTGCTTTCAGACGAACAGTGAGTTGAAACAACACAGCATGAACGAATATTGAGTTGTTTGCTTTTATTCGTTGAATCGCCAGTTATCGCATACATACATTCTCGCTCCCTCGTGCTCGTCTTGCTTGGATGAATCTAGCGACCTGGTCGGACTTCTCACACACTACAGATCATCCATCTATCCTTCACGAACCCTGGTACCTGACATTACGACGTGTGGAATAACATTCAGTCATTCTATTGAAATATAATACTCGCTTCAAAAATCATTTATTCTTCTCAGGCGTCCACTAATGCGTCCTCTCTCAGTCAGGGCCGAACTTCAACTGTCTTACTTCTGTCTCCAGGTTCACGTCTTCCGTTCACATCTCATGCTTTTCTTGTGTCCCTCACTTCGTTCACCATGAGACACACGAGACCCACTTATCCCGTTTTTCTCGTCTCTCACGATTCCTCCGACCATTTCCTCCCCATCGGGAACTCTCTGGGATTTCCCCGGGAATTCACAACATTACATAGACGATTTCAAAATCGGGTGTGACCATCGTTTACAGCCAGGCATTCAAGGCAGCGTCGATGCATCGAGTCCACAAGAGTCAGGGAGTATCCTATGGAACAGATAGCCATTCCTGAAGCATAAGTGCAGTCTCGCTGTGCAGAATGTTTTAACACATGGTGATTTGTTGAAAATCTTCGACCAAGAAAATACCAGAGATGCTCAGCCGGAGAAAGGTCAGCTGAATGAACTAACCAGGCCATCCTGATGAGCCCATGTTCCTGAATAAAGTCATTCACCACACAGGCTCGATGAGATCGATCATATTATCTTGGGGGATGACATTACCACCTCTAGCTTCCAGAGTAGAATGAACCCTTTAGTCTCAAGATTTTGTTCTGGTAGCTTGTCGCCTTTGATGATGTAAAGTGGGATTCTGCTGCGTCTGTAGAAGCCTCTTCAGACGATGACAGAACCCCTATCATAATGATCTCCCTCTCAAATTGTGTCATGAGTAAATGGCTCCCCTGGTCATCTTTAAACTCGATTTATGCAAACAGTGAATGAAACAATCAAACGAGATTCGCCAATGAACTATTTATCTCGCTTTTTCAATAAGGGTTTATGTATATCTGCATAATGTACCATCATATAGTCATAGCGAGACAGGCATCACACAGCTCGATCACTACATGCAATAATCGACTAATGCTTGACTGATGTAACGAGATGGGTGCACTAATGATTGACTGATGTAACGAGATGGGTGCACTAATGATTGACTGGTGTAACGAGATGGGTGCACAAATGCTTGACTGTTGTAACGAGATGGGTGCACTAATGATTGACTGATGTAACGAGATGGGTGCACTAAAGATTGACTGATGTAACGAGATTGGTGCGCTAATGATTGACTGATGTAACGAGATTGGTGCACTAATGATTGACTGATGTAACGAGATGTGTGCTGTCAACACTTTAAAGGCGATTAGTTTTTAGTGTGATTCTTAGTATTGATGTCCTGGGCAAGTTGAGTAGTGGGTCAAAGTTTCATACAAGAAATAAGACTTTTACAGGGTACTTATCACCTTGGGTCTGGGGCCCCGGGACTGACCAGCAGGCACTGCACAATTAAGAATTCAGTGATGCATTTTTTTAAAACATGGCTCCATGTTAAGAAGCAGAAAACTCGTATATAGGTTTGTAAGTAAAAAAAAAAAAAAACGGTAGACCATACAAAACCTATGTTATAATACCACAATTACTCATCTGAGAAGGGAGGTGGAGGAGGTCAGTGAAACTTTCCGCAAGCCTAAGAACTAGCCTCAGCTGCAAATTTTATGACTGTTGAAAGCCCACAAAGGATGCTGAGAGGAGTGGGGTAGGTATGCCCTGTGAAGAATGGCAAGCTTCATTTACGAAGGCAAACTCATTAGTGGAAAGAGCCACAGATCAGCTGCAGAACGACAAAACAATTTTTGACCGCCAAATTTCTTTTTGAGCGATTAATCAAAAATATTGAGTAGAATTATTTTGCAAAGATTAAAATATGCTATTGATAAAAGCTAAGAGATACACAGGCAGGTTTTTGGCCAAACAGATCCTGTACTGACCAAATAGCCACATTACGTGTTATATATTTTAATAGAGCAAAGCATTGAACTGAACTCACCACACTTACCTTATATTTAAGGACTATGAGAAAAGCATTTGACAGCATTGATAGGGAATCTCTCTGGAAATTGATGGAGTACTATGGAAGCACACAGAAAATTATCAATTTAGTAAAGGCAACATATAAAGACATGAAATGTCGATTTCTTCATGAGGGAAAGCTAACAGATACATTTGAAATAAAATAAGCTGTGCGACAGGGATGCCTGCTGTCGCCTTTTCTATTATTACTGGCTGTAGACTGGACTATGAAGACAATAGCTGCTAACACCAAGAATGGAATTCAGTGGACCCCTACAAAACATCTTGATGATCTGGACTTCGCTGATGATATATTGCTCTTCTGTCCCATTCACGGAATCAGATGCAAGATAAATAAAATATTCTTGATGCGAGATCACAACAGCTTAGTCTGAAAATCAATAACGGAAAGACAAAAAGAAAAAATGAGAAAAAAAAATCAGGCAAATAGAAATGTAGTTTCAATTAATAGCACTCCAGTGATGTAGTCGTACACATATTTGGACAGTAATGTATATAAAGATGGGGGAACTGATAAAGATATTAAAATAAGAATACAAGAAGCAAGAGGAGCTTTCACATTATTAAGAGATTTGTGGAGGTCAAAAGAAATTAAAACAAATACTAAAGTTAAAAATTGTAATTTTATTATTAAAATAGTACTTTGGTTTGGAACGGATACATGGAGAACAACTAAGGCAATTACTAATAAACTACAAACATTCATTAACTGGTGCCTGCGCAGAAAAGAGGGAATTAAACGGTATGATAGAATCACTAATTTAGAGCTTTGGGAGAGAACTAAACAGTCTTCAGTGGACCAAGAGGTGAAGAAAAGATGCTGACGCTAAGAAAACACACTAAGAAAACCGAAAAACAATATATATATAGAATGTCTATGCACTGGAACCCTCATGGGCATAAAAATAAATAAATAAAAAAACAAAACATAGAGAATTGAGCTAGAGAGTGGGGACATGGGGATAACTGCATTCTTTAGCAAAAGATGAAACGACTTGGCGTCAGTTGGTTTAAGGCCTAATCTCCACTGGGTGCTAGAAACGCAGAAGAAGAAGAAGGAAGAGCAGCGGATAGCTGGTTTGTCTGTTGGCCCGGTGGTCATAAGTTCAAATCCACAATCAGGCGGACTTTCAAAATTTATTTTGTCTTGAGGTAGATGTATTCTAAAAAAGGCGCGGACAATAGTTTTCTTTATCTTATCCTTAGCGCTCACTGTGGGGTTTTCCATGCACACCAGTTTTACAGATCTCGCTTAGATGCATGCTTTCATGTGGCTAGAATCACAGGACTATTCCCGCATGTGCGCTGAGTGATTCTCTGAGCATGATCAGGCAGGTCGAGGCAGGCTGGTTACGCAGACAGTGGCTTGAGTCATCGCAAAATTCTCCTGTGTGTGCAGTTACTTTCATATTCGTCCCCGGGTATGCAGGCGTTGTTGATAATGAAAGAGCTGATATACTGGCAGATGCTGCATTAATTGAAGATGGCCGGCCCATGGATCACGCAGACATTGTCATTGCCCTTAGAGAGATAGGACGTTCTGAGGGTTTTGGAAGCAACGTGTCCGCATCTCTGCTAAGAATACGCGAATTATGAGTAAAGATCGATACAGCCAAGCACGAGTAGCACACTGGACTCACACAAAGTCTTGTTAACCAACATAGGACTGGCACTATTAACCACACGACGCTGATGAATATGTTGAGAGGAGAATCTGAGCGCCTATGGATGTGTCCGGAGTGCTGTGAAGATAATCTAACTCATAACTCATAAATAACCCATAACTCAGCTTTGTCCTCATCTTTAGCAGCCTGCAATGAGTTCCAATTCCAAAGGTGCCACTAGCGGTTTGATTATATGTACTTCTTGTCTTTGTGGTGAGTTAGGAGTGCCGACCAAATCCTCTAAGCACTTCTAGCTGGAGCTTCTCTCCAGACGAAGCAAGAATAGGACAGCTGTGGTACTCGGTGGTAGCGAAAAAGCCAAAGGGGAGAAAGTGCAGAGGGAAGCCAACTCAACAGATTTCGGCCTATATGGATTAGGCATTGCGAACGCGCTTCCTAATTCCATAAAATCCTATTTGCCTCAGTAGGGCAGTAAGTTATTTGTCAACAGGCTACGTTTCTGTGACTTCAGCAATGGTATGCAGCGCCGACCATTCACAGAGCAATGGCGATTACTGAAAATAAAATTGTGTGTTGAAACCACAAAGTTATTTATTTCTGCAAAATCCTGTAAAAATATTTGCAACTAACTTAGTTTTCCATTGCTTTCTGGAGGTTTCATCATTATCGTTTATCAGATCCTTTACAGATCATTGTTCTCCTCACGGCACACCAGAACGTGTTTTTCTCTTGCTAATTGTCCTGCCCTATGTGCTTTCATAGCCAGGACATCTTCAGTATTGTGGTTCATACCGAAACCGATTTCAGCGTAGAGGTCGACAGTTAAGATCAATGGTTAAAGTCGACGGGACTCGAACCTCTGACAAGATTATACACATCAACAGTGTAGGAATAAGTAAAAACGAACCCTTCTCCACATCTATTGGGCATATAGGGCTAGCCTATCAACAGTAGATGGATGATGTGGTCAGCATCCAGTCGGCTGCCTTTATTTCACAAGATTCAACATTGTACATACTCGAGGCTGGGTTGACCTGCGAGTAAAGGCCATTTTTGAAAAACGCCCCAGCTCCGCCAGAACTGGAACCCACAACCTTACGAGCGGCAAGCGAGCGTCTAGCTGCTATCCAATGAAGAACAATGAGTCTAACCGCCCCCAAACGAAGCACAATAAGTCTAACAGCACCCAACGAAGGAAAATGAGTCTAACCGCGCCCCAATGACGGACAATGAGTCTAACCGCGCCCCAATGAAGGACAATGAGTCCAACCGCGCCCCAATTAAGGATATTGAGTGTAACAGAGCCCAACGAAGGACAATGAGTCAAACCGCGCCCCAATGAAGGACATTGAGTCTAACCGAGCCCAACGAACAACAAAGAGTCTAACCGTTTCCCAATGAAGGATATTGAGTCTAATCGAGCCCAATGAAGGACAATGAGTCTAACCGTTTCCCAATGAAGGACAATGAGTCTAACCGTTTCCCAATGAAGGACAATGAGTTTAACTGAGCCAAACGGACGACAATGAGTCTAACCGTTAGTTAGTTAGTTAGTTGGGTTATCGTCATTGCACTCCGGACATGTCCATAGGTGCTCAGATCCTCCCCTCAGTATGAACCCCAACGTCCGATGGCTAATAGTACCAGTTCTATGTTGATTAACAAGTCTTCTGACGTGTCCGGTGTGCGTCTCGTTTTTTGCTGTGCCGATCTTAATTCCCAAGTCTGCCATTCTGGCGAGTGATGTGGATTCACTGCCACCAAAGTCCTCTATCCTTCCCATTTCTCTGAGGGCATTGATAATATCAGCATGATCCATAGGCCGACCGTCGGTAGTGATAGCGGATCCAGCCAACCTGTCAGCTCTTTCATTTCCATCGACGCCTGCGTGTCCCGGAACAAAAATAAAGGTGACTCCACGCACAGTGGACTTCTGTAATGATTCAAGCCATTGTCTTCGCACTGAACCTGCCTGAACCCTCCGGATCATACTCATTGAATCACTGAGTATACATATGCGGGTGTATTTTTTGTGTTTCAAGCCAGGCAAACGCTTGCGTCACTGCCATCACCTCCATCGTCATGCTGCTGGTTGTCATGGAGAAGGCACCGTTGGCTTCTTTGACTGTTCTGCCCGCTGAGCGTGCTGTAAATGCCCATGCGCTTCTTCTTTGGCGTATGACGGATCCGTCTGTGTAGATTAGTGCATCTGCTTCGTCTGAATTTTCACCGATGAGAGCGTTGACCTCTGCATTAACAGCAACAGGATTCTCTTCTCTACATCGCCTGTTGAGTGTGACAATACAGGAAAATGTACAAATAAACGCCTGAGGCACAGGTATCCATTCTGCACCAGGTATGATGTCGGTTAGACTGCATATTTGCCTAATAACATCTTCTGCCCGACCTAGCCACGATTTTCCCCTCTTCAGTCTGTCGCCCTTTTCACTAAAAAGCGCTTGATGCAGTGGGTGTTTCTTATCAGCACATATTTTGAGGTATGCCCGAGCACTCCACATTCTGATCCTTTGGTTCATTGTTGGAAAGTCAAGTAGATACCTCATTGCTTCACAGGATGTGTCTCTTGTACATCCCAAAATAATGCGCATGGCTTCATTTTGCACTTTTTCGAGTTTTTCAATCTGGGTAGCACTGACAGTGAGGATGGCCAGAGCGTATTCAATGGGTGAAAGGACCAGACCGTAGAATAGAAGTATTAGTAGTCTTTGCTCGATATTGGAAGCAGCCATAATCCTCATTGCAGATAGACCTTTGCGTGCTTTTGTTATCACATGGTCAACGTGTTCCCTGAATGACAAGCTGCGATCGAACCTCACCCCGAGAAACGTCATAACGTTGGTTCTGATCATATATTATCACGCATTTTCACTTCTGGTAAGTCCGACTTGACAATGTGATTGTTCAAAGAGAACCATGACACTGATGCCTTCGAAGGATTGACATAGGCATTGGAACCACCACACCAGGCGGCAATTCGATCGAGTTCTTTGTGCATTGTGCTGGCGATCTCCTGTCTATCACGCCCTCGTCGATAAATCAAAATGTCATCAGCAAATGACAAAGTCCTTCCCTTTCCATTCAACTGCTGCTCAGTGATCATCACCGTATAAACGTTGAATAAGACTGGTGATAGCGGTGATCCCTGTGGCAAGCCTGGACATATCGTTTGCGGTTCAGAGGACCAGCTACCACATCTTAGTACAATCTTTCTCTGGAACAGGACCGCAGCAATCCAGCGGATCAGAATAGGATTGACTTCTAGTGTAAGCAGTAATTGCATTAAATATTCGTATGGTACTTTATTGTAGGCATCTTCTAAGTCCAACACTGCCGCACATGTCTCTTCTTTAATCTGAAATCCCTCGTACACATCGTAGGCGAAAACAGCAGCATTGAACCATGTCTCTTTCTTCAACCTGTACCCTCCAAGTGTTGATGGGAACTTAACCGTGAGTCTAACCGTGCCCCAATGAAGGACATTGAGTCTAACCGTTTCCCAATGAAGGACATTGAGTCTAACTGAGCCCAACGAACGACAATTAGTCTAACCGTGCCCCAAATGAAGGACAATGAGTGATAGAAAATATACAATACCCGGCAAAAGACAGCTCTGTAGCTTGCACGCAGTCAAAATAACTGCGTAGAATTCCCCAAATCAGCTTTAACTACTGCTGTGTGTCATTGTCTTGTAACAGCCTCAGCACCCCTACTTCAATAAGGCTTTTCGCATCTTGCACAAGCTACGACACAATTTATTTACGGAGGGAACTGTCCGTCATAAAGTAAATAGTTCATCTTTAGTTCTACGTCCAGATGCATGAGACGTTATTACGTTACTGACGTTGCTAACGCAAAATGCAGTGACGTCACTCTCACTTTTAGACTTTCGGAGCGCCACATTTTTTGTGTGATATCAGAAAATTGTCGGCCCGGCAGAAAAGGGGACAGACTAATAATTCTCTTATAGAGAATAAAGGGCATCTGAAGACCTTGCACTGACTGTTGTGTTCTTCTTTAGGAGATGCAAAAGTATTCCTGATTGAAATAGTGCGGATTATTTCAATTCCTGATAGCCCTGCATTCACCTCTGAGCCATAATAGGCACAGAAGATTATAAAAGACGAGGAACTGGATTGGTGGTCAACTAATGTATGTGCCGTTGCTACTGCAGGAAACTAAAGGATCCAACTTGTCATTTAACTTGTTTGTGGAGGAAGATTCAGTGGCGTGTCCAATCATACATCCACCTGGGTATACGTCGACATATCCAACAGTTTATCCAGTGGATTCAGTACTCTCACTAGTGTGTCCAAAATATCCAGTTCGTGCAAGAGTCTATCCAGTTGATCCCGTGTATAAAGTTATGTATTCTATCATGTGGAAGTCGACCTGTCACCCAAATCTCCTGCGATGTCTGGCTAGACACGTTTGCTGAACCTGACGTATCTTACCTCTCGTCAAATCGTCAGAGATGTTTGAGATAGCGCCAGACATATCTACGTCATTTAGGGGTTCAAAGAGAGAATGGTAAAGTCATCCGAGGATCGATACATTTAGGGACACCTAACTACCTCTCTAGGACTCGCAAAAGGACATCGTGACTCTTATCCGTTCTGGTCAAGAGCATATTAGGGAAACCTTGCATGAAGACTCTGTGGAAGAATCAGCCCCTCCTCAGTTAAGTACAGAGCACCACGTCAGTTTTTGCAAATTCGGTGGCAGGTCATAATAACCTCTCTAAGGCAGTGATGACAGTGGGAATGTTCGGGGCAACCTTAAAGAAAACTATGTTTTCTTGGGTCTGTTCTTAGGAATACATATTATATCTTGTCTTATCGTTTCTATACCTATGTGATTCATTGATTACATATTCTTGTTCTAGTTATAAGGATCTCTTTGTTAAGCTTATGGATTGTTTCAATAGTTAAGTCGGTTGTTGAGTGTATAATAGTCATGCCTGTTCTGAACACAGAAGTATTACCATTCGACTACCAAATATTCTTGGCAGTCTGTGGTTTTTTAAGTGGTGAGGACGTCAGATCAAGTTACAGCCAGTGAGTACCCGGAACTGTTATTCAAATCCCTCATCAATGAGACAGCTGAAGGTAGTTGAACAAGAGGGAATCAAACCTAGACGAACCGAGCCAACCTTCAGATCTGAATCTATCTCAGAGTGTCCATGATTTATACATATATTTTCATAAACAAGACACGTGACTGTACCCCTTCCATGACAGTCATCCATTTTACGATTTGCACAAAAAAAAAAAAAAAAGGATGTTTTTAGGGTGTTGGAACCTATTGACACTCCATAAGAACCAGTCCCCAAAAAAATCGTTTTTAAGGGTTTAGAGGGGAGCCAGAGTCCCACTTTAACGAGATATAAAGGTTTTCTTTAAAAGTTTCGTCTATTCATTTCATAATATTTCAAGTAAATTACTATGTTTTTTTCCCCCCATCCAGCATATTTTTATCCATTATTATAAGTTTGCTATTATACTAGCATTAGGCCTTGAGCGATTCTTCTTTCTAGGACAGTTAAAAGAAGGCCGCTGGTTTGGTCTGCTACGATCTGGTTCAGTTTTTATTGGGCGGCGTGATTCAATGAGGACTCAACAGAGCAGGAAGTTACAAACACAATGGAGTATATTTTAGGTAAATACAGTTTGGCCATTGGCCTTGACCTTGACCTACATTATAACCTCCAATCATATTTCAGAATCATGTTTCCACTGAACGTCAAGTTCCTGTTTGAGATTTAAGCATTACGAAATTTCTTATTCTCATTCTTCTTAGCGTTTACCCACTGTAAACAACGTTATGTCGTGGTTACCTATTCAGCTTCCCAATACCTGCCTCAGTTTTGTTGTTGTTTTAACGCCATGTCCTGGCTGTTGCCGGGGGCCCTAATTTAACCCAACCTATGGGTTGAACGAAATTAATATGTAAAACGAAGAAATTAGAAGAAGACTTGGTCTGAAACCAGTCCTACATTTTATTAAACTGGAACAGATAAGACGGTTTGGCCATCTATCGAGAATGCAATGGTACTAGCTGCCCAAAAAAATGTATATATATATATATATATATATATATATATATATATATATATATATATATATATATATATATATATATATATATATATATATATATATATATTAGCCTGAGAATTTACGGCTGCATGGCTAGTTCTATCGCAAAGACTGTGCAGGTGAGGATTTTATTTTGCCCCCGACAGAAACAATCGCCAGCCTTACAGAGGATTGGAACCCTGTTTTCCCTATTGAGAACCCAGCGTTCTAACCGTTCGGTTAGCCGCTCCTCGAAGAAAAAAAAAGGAAAGAAAGAAGGAGAAGGAAAGAAGAAGAAAAAGAAGAAGAAGAAGAAGAAGAAGAAGAAGAAGAAGAAGAAGAAGAAGAAAAAGAAGAAGAAGAAGAAGAAGAAGAAGAAGAAGAAGAAGAAGAAGAAGAAGAAGAAGAAGAAGAAGAAGAAGAAGAAAGAAGAAGAAGAAGAAGAAGAAGAAAGAAGAAGAAGAAGAAGAAGAAGAAGAAGAAGAAGAAGAAGAAGAAGAAGAAGAAGAAGAAGAAGAAGAAGAAGAAGAAGAAGAAGAAAGAAGAAGAAGAAGAAGAAGAAGAAGAAGAAGAAGAAGAAGAAGAAGAAGAAGAAGAAGAAGAAGAAGAAGAAGAAGAAGAAGAAGAAGAAGAAGAAGAAGAAGAAGAAGAAGAAGTAGAAGAAGAAGAAGAAGAAGAAGAAGAAGAAGAAGAAGAAGAAGAAGAAGAAGAAGAAGAAGAAGAAGAAGAAGAAGAAGAAGAAAGGGTTAAGTAGAAGAATTATGAGATTCATACTGTCACATGTACCCACTGCTTCAAAATTGGCAATTTTTTAATCCAAGTATCTACCAGCAGAAAAATGTTGTTCCGTGCAAAAGTAGACTGAAAAGAGGCAATTCCTGGATGGGTCGGGCTGAGGATGCCATCGAACATGTGTGCCACCTTAATGACATTAGTTTTGGAAATGAATGGATAATTATGCCTACCTCTCTAAACATAAATAGTACAGTCCATATCACACTTTGTGGAAGCTGTAGAGAGTAGATTCCTGGCATTGTTGACACTTATGTCAGAACACTGACTGACGAAAACACAGATGAAGGTGATGCTATAGTTTACACAGATGGGTCAGTAATTAGGGGCAAGCGAAGTGCATGGGCCTTCACAGTAAGCTCCATGGGGAAAAAACCATCAAGGAGATGAATGGCGCCTTTGCTGTTACAACTAGTAGCCCTATAATGGAAACTATGGCTGTAACAAGGGCTTTAACTTGGCTTGGTACTCAAAAGTTCACACACATATGCTTTCTTAGTGACTCGGTGAATATTCTTAAAACGGGTGTTCAATGGAACGAGCGTGCACACTATCTTGCTGACACTGCAATTTCTATGGCTGGTCCAGTACTGGACAGAAGTGATGTTATCAATGCTATGCTCTGCACTTACCCTACCGAAGAGCACGCCAAATGACACGACTCCATATCCCTGTCTAGACTGATGGACATGGGGGTACAGCTGCAAGAAATGAACATTTCACTAAGAGGACAAGACGTTTTTTTAACCAACACAGAACAGGCGTCATCAGTCCTTTTACACTTGTAGAGCTTTTGAGAAGGAGATCGGAGCACCTATGGATCTGTCTGGAGTGCTGTGATGATAATCCTTTCTAATCACTAAATCCACGCAGCCAGCAATGGGCTTCGATCGCGGTAGTTGGAATTAAGAGTCGGACTCGCAATGCCTAAGCCACGGATGCCGCTCCTAATTTGAGTATGGTGAGATTTATTCAAAGATGCTTGCTTCTTATATTGATTGTTCGCTCAGATTGCAGATGGCGTTTTTATTGTAGACTTCAAATGTAACTCCTGTAAAAATTTAAATATAAATGAACTCTATTCCACGCTTTCAGGTGTACTGGCCATATAGTTCTTGACCTATATTTTTTAGACCAATCGGCAATCGTGGGTAATGTGGTCAACATTCCACCGGACGCCTTTACTTCCCGGTAGTTTACCTGGTACTTATTTAAATCTGGGTCGACCTGCCTTAGATAAGTTACTGCGTAATAACTGGAACCATTTTTTTTTAATGTTCCTCTAAAGACTGTTGTAATTAAATTATTAACTTTTTGCAAACGAATAATTTAGTTTGTTGTTAATGGGTAGTGTTTCATAAATATTGATATTTGTATTGTATCGTGATATGTTCACTTGTTGTAGCTGGATATTTTATGTTATAGTATGGTATTTAATAAGATCGCATTCGATATTTCAACTTTTTATGCTATTGATAGGTTCCCCTGTGATGTGTGTGTGTGTGTGTGTGTGTGTGTGTGTTAATTCTTTAGTTAATTAATTAGTCGACCCGCGTTAGTGCACTCGCTTTCAAATCCAGCTGCCACTCTCTGCAGCCCACGGCTGATGATCGAAACGTGGCGGTTTCCGGGATTCATCTCTTGGTAAGGGGTACCAGAGCTAACACTGTGGGGTAATTGGAGGAACGCCGCTGTAGCTACAGAGTTGCGTGCGTATGGCGACAGAGGCGGACAGTTTCCTATCAGCTCTCGGTACTGGTGGCAGAGCACTTATGGTTTATAAACGTGTGCAGTGACGACGGTTCACATCTCCCGATTTTACCTTTACCTTATTAGTCGACCGATCTCCTTACTGAACATCCGACAAGCCCTTAAGCGCTCGAATCCAGTCTGCAGCATCCCTTCAACTTGTGGCGACCAGTTGGGTTTTAGTTTAGTATTCCTCTTTGCCCACTTCTATAGTTTTGATGGCTAGCAACACATCTGTTGACATGCATTTCTTGAAGTCTTGTCAAGCTTGCCGATTTACCTTCTGTCTTCTCTTGAAGTATCTACTCGTCCTGCCTCTTTGAGACAACTTAGAACATCGGCTACGTCAGTTGCTTTACTTGCGTCTGCCATGACCGTCTCAGCAAACCAATCACTGTGTATGTGTATGTATATGTGATATGATTGTAGGATGTGCACGCGTGTGTGTTTATGTTTGTTTTCATGATCCAAAACCAGCGTTTTGCTCATCTCCTCTTTTTTATACCGATTTAATTTAATTATTTCCCAAGCATGGCATTAGTCTTTCTGTTACACTAGTTCTGAGATCACAAATGACAAGAACAAAACTGACCCAGCAACCAAGCCCACAATCTCTACAATCCAGGGTGAATATCTTAACCAAACCTGCCACGCTCTGGAGCCCCTCAAACATTATAGTGGCACTTTCCCAAACAATAGATTTCTCCTGAAATCCAAGCCGGCGTTAAGCACTTACAACCGGCAGGTCTGGTTTCAAGGTCCCCTATTTATCCTTGAAACTTAATTTTAGAAATAGGTAAACAGCCTTCCTGTATACAGCAAACTGCATCAGGATGCTGCGACAAAAACAAAACAAAAACGAATGTTTGATTTTAAGCTATTTATTATATTGCACTTTTCCTGCATTAGTTCCTGGACCATGTTTTTTTTTTTTTTCTTTCTGGAATGTGTGTGATTATTCTGTTGTGATTTCCCAGATTTGAAATGGCTTCTTACATATCATCATCATCAGGTGCCTTGCCGACTGCTTGGGCGATCATGCCTCTGTATTATCTGCGATCTCCTGCAGCATGTATCAGTTCGTGTGCTAACATACCTCCATGCCATGCAACAAGACTGTCAAGCATCTTCTCTCGTTGTCTTCCTATATCCCTCCTTCCACAGATCTTCCCAGTGGTCACAACATATTCCAGGTTCTCTCTTCTCACAACGTGGCTGAAAAATGATGACTGTCTCCTTCTGATGTCTGTGATGTCTGACGTATACGCTCTTGAAATTCGAAGAAACCCTGGACACACACCTGATTCATCGCTTTTTAGAGGATGTTGTGGGACTGTCCTCGCAACCAGAAGGGGAGCTGTAAACAAATATGACGACCATCTTTCCCTGGACATAGAACTAAAAAGAATAACAAGAAATCTCTATTTGTGTGGGAGCTGCGGTAACTTTCTAGCCAACAACACTCTATTACTGATGTGGAGTAGCTTGAACGCCTCAAGGACGCTTTTCCACTCCTTTAGATGTCGTTGGCGTATAGGGTTAGACCTACATTTTACAGACTGATCGGCACCTGGTGGGTGATGGGGTTAGCATCAGGACGGCCGCCTTTACTTCCCATGACTTTACTTCATTCGTTCCTTATCCTTGTGTATGGTTAGTATTACGCCCACGCACTTCCAGACTAAAATAGTCCACAGAAAGTTTCATAGAAAGTAAAGGCATATGAGGCTCCTACCGTCCCCTGGCTTGTTTCACAGCCCCATACATTTCACCGACAATTCTATGTCTACTGGGGGGGGGGGGTCTTGGACACGGAAAAGTTGGTCTAGGAGAATTCTAGCACTTCATCCCAGGCTGTGACTCGTGCATTACAATTCTTACTGATGGCAATTTCTCTTCCCCCCCCCTTTTTTTTCCCTTTTCCCCCTTTTTGTTTCTTCTCCAACTGGTCCATAAATCTACCTCTTTAATCCCAATTAATTGTATTCTCCGTGTCATTACTCTCAATTTTTTTTTCATAATAATTAATACTTCGGTGATGCATTCCCGTAACTGCCAAGACCTAAAATGTAACCAGTATTGTACGCTTTGATAGACATTCACATTCGTCAGTTGTATAGTTTACAAGAAACATTAATTTTAATAATCATGTAAGTACCTGACCATATTCTCTTCATGATCACTGGGGATCCATTTTAATCCAGTCGATGTAGATGGTCAGTCTTGCTCACGGCCAGAAGCACGCACGTCCGTAAATATAACCCAACTCATAACTCACACATTTCAAAGTAATCCTTGCTATTACTCCTTGAAAGAAACTCCATTAATTCCTCATCAACCAATTTCCTTGCCATTTTGTATTTTTTTTTTTTTTTCAAAAATTAAACAAAAGTAGACTAACGCAAAACCAGAAATATATTTCAGGGCAAAAAAATTCACAGTTCACCGATTACTCTTCTGTGGTAACAAAGCAAAGGGATAACGTAAAACGCACCTACGTACACCTAAACGCACGTGATAAGAGTTTTAATAGTAATTCAGTCAGTCAGTCAGTCAGTCAGTCAGTGAGTCAGTCATTCAGTCAGTCAGTCAGTCAGTCAGTCAGTCAGTAGCATGTCTCTTGCAGGACCTTGCTCCTATAACAACCTCCAGAAAACTTCTTGATCACAAGCAAGATGTTCCGCGTCCGACACACCATCTGGAGATCATCCGCCACACCCTACACCCATTTTCTCTTTGGCCTTCCTCTTCCTCTCCTTCCAGGGGACTGTGTGGTCTCAAGGTATGGTGTCCGCCTCAAGTGCTAAAGGCACCGGGTTCAATCTCCGGTAAGGGCGGGGATCTTTTTCACGTGGACTTTAGTAATTTCCCCTGGTCTCTGGGTAGTGAGATCGGACGCCCGTGTGCATTGTTGTTCACGTAAAAAATCTCTTGGCAGTTGGAAATATAAAAGAGTTGCCTAACGGCGTTGCCCGGGCAAAATGTGTAGTTAAAAAATTACCCAAAATATTTCAGGATCCTCGCCGGTGCTACCGAGCCTGTGCACTGTGCTGAGCTACTTTGGACTCAGACTTGAGTTACAAAAAGAACGGAGCACTTAAGGTTTACGACCCATGTGCCATAATGATGATCCATTGTTAAAACCTCAAACCTCTAAAAAATTTTCATGACGTTTCAAGTGAACAAAATATTTCAGTTTTCTGTGTTGTGTTGTCTTTAATAGCCAACCTTCTGCAATATTTAGTTCTTGAAGTATGGATGCATTTGTTATTTTTTTTAGTTGCATGTAAAGGGGGGAAATTTATTACATTTAGGTAACGTGTATTGCCATTTCAACCACGAGAATTACGGTACAGTGGAACCTCGCTTAACGAGCGTAATTCGTATCAGAACCCTACTCGTTAAGCGAAACTCTCGTTATGCGAAACAATTTTTCTTATTTAAATTAATGTAAAATACGATAATGCCACTTGTTATGCGAAACGTTGCTTGTTAAGCAAGTCATTATTTTACAATTTGTTTTGCTCGTTATGCGAATTACTCGTTATGAGAGGTGCTCGTTAAGCAAGGTTCTACTGTACTTAGCAGTGAGGGAACAGAAAACGGAAGACGCATAATTAGTTCTTTAGCATTCTACACTGCAGACGAATATATATGTCTATAGCAGCGATATTAAAAAAAAATCACTAACAACTGGTAATTTAGTGTCGAAATAAATATTTATGGTATCTGCTATTTTTGGTCGGATACTGGACCAGTAAAAACCGAGATCGCTTCACATCCCATTAGCACAGCCTTTTCTTTTCTTTTATAGAATAAAAAATACTTAATAACAATTAAACTGCAAAAATGTTTGCATATTATTACAAGTACATATGCACGAAATTTCCAAACTGCTCAAAGCAGTTTCAAAGCAGAATCCTCGCCCTCCCCCCCCCCCCTTCTCCCCTCCCCCCCCCCTTTCCAGCTCAGAGACCACTGATTTATTCAATGGCTATTAAAGTCGAACAATAAACAGACCGTCAAAAGGCAAGGGGGAAAATCGCTGTACTTTCTCTATTAAATCCAGTCTTTTGACAAATTGTGCTGCTGCAGATCGCAGAATGTGGAGAGGCATGATCGCCCATGCCAGTTTGCAAGGTACTTAAAGATGGTCATGAAATACAATACTTTTTTTTTCCCGCACAGGAACGGATCAAGAATAGGGCGACCCGTTTGGCCAAAGGTAAAATCGGGAGATGTGAACCAGCGTCATTGCACACGGTTATAAACCATAACTGCTCTGCCACCAGTACGGATAGCTGTTAAGTAACTGTCCGCCTGTATCGCCGTTCGCACGAAATCCGTAGCTACAGCGACGTTCCTCCATTTACCCCAGAGTGTTAACTTTGGTACCCAT
>CAJHNH020002621.1:0-15000 GCA_905116865.2 Candidula unifasciata | reverse complement strand
ATGGGGGAAGGGGCGGAGGGGAGAGGTTCCGAGTTTTTATTTTTCATTTATAAAATGCAAATGATTTTACGGTGCTCTAAATAAATCCAAAAGTACAAATTTTCTTCCTTCACCACTGTGTTTCGTAGATAGACGTATTTTTTTTTTCAATCTAAATAGGAAGATGTGGGGTTTTTGCTGGATAAGAAAGATCATGTTGTCAACAGGATGTGATAGAATAAAAAAAATTACAGTAATAAACAAATAACTCGAGGCAGAGACGGAGCTATGTTTCCATCGCATGTACAAACAACACAAGTGTAAATGATATAAACACCCAAGGACATGCACATAAAAATCTCACGCAACGTTAAAAAAAAAAAATCGTCATCATCATCATCATCTCATTATTGGCTCTCGCGTTAGCTTAGTTTGCCATATTTCCCCATTTCACAGGATCACCAGAATCGCAGTGAACTAAAATATAGGTTAGTTGCGTATCCTTTACAGGACGTTGCAGAACCAACATTAACAGCCCCTGGCTGTTGTGTGGTTCTTCGAGGCAAATTTACGAGGCAAATTTACGTCCAGTAGTGTGCCATTGCCATCTGGACGGTCGGCTTTCGTGATACCACTGTCGAAACCAACGGCGCATGGCCCGCAGCTGGGATCGAACCCGGCATCCCGGCATTACGAAGAGTTCTCATCGACTTAGCCATAGAGCCGACGAACTAAAAATATACTTCCCAAGAATAACCAACCACTAGTAAACTAATAAAGCTGTTTTTATACATATGGAGACAGGGGGCATATGGTTTATTTTTCGCCCCCTTTGATTCCCTGGAATCTGGTTAGTTCACATTCAAAGCTTTAAATTAATGATTAATTAATACCATTTAATTCCTTTTGTTTCCCGTTGGCACATGTGAATTGGTATAGTGAAATAATAGTTTAAGTTGTTCTCCGTGTTTCATACCGTGGTACTGATTTTACATTAACGCTAAATATTTTAAGTTTAGTATTATCTTACATTTTCTTTGCCTTCCATTGATAAATGTAGATAGACAAAGAATATATAGAGAAAGGCTGAATCTGAAGACAGTGGGTGTAGTTTCTACAGCGGTCCGAGCTGACACAAATTAGTTTCATATTTCTTCTAGGGCTGCAGTTGTGCAAGGATATGAACAAGCTGATCGACTTGCAGTTAAAGCTACTGTGGAGGTTGGACAAGCCACGGACCAGGCAGATATTCCGAATTTACTACGAGAAGTAAGACTTTTGCGAGAACCAATTGATGACTGTGAATCTGCAACAATGACCAGACTGCAAGAACAACATGTTAAAAGTGGTGTGACCAGACAAGAGCAGTATGCAGGAAGCCAAAGAAGAATAAGAAACCACACTGAACTGGTGTCGTGAGTCGCTTCACGCTGCGGGGTTTACTAAGACAGGGATCTGAGCTCTTATATACTGAATAGTTCGATGTGCAGTGAGGTTAATCTGTCGATGTTCTACCATCATACAGGAATAGAGAGACATGCGACACACAGCTCAAACGCTAAGGGCAATAACTGAGAAAAAAATTGAATAATGTAACGAGATGGGTGCCGTCATTAAGCCGTAATAGTTTGTGGTTTTCTTAATGTGACAGTGGCGGCGTACGTGGCTAAGGCGTTGCGAGTCCGACTCGTAAGCTAGCATAAGTAAAGAAAAGTAAAGATCCCTTTTCACGCATTTGAGCGCATCGAAACCCACTGCAGGCTGCGTGGATTTTTGTCGTGGTATGGGACGTCGCAGGTCGACCCAGCCTAAAATGGGTACCAGGATGGGCTGTCCTGGGAAAGTAAGACAGCCGGCGTAATGGTGACCACATTACCCCACAGAGTGCTGATGGTCTGTAAAAATATGGGACGCTCTGCCCATATGCCCGATGCGCCGAAAGGCGTGAAAAGGGAACTTTACTTTTTACTTTACTTAATGTGACAGTACTGATTACAGTCACGAATATTACAAGAAGGAAATAGAAGGGACGACACACACAGATGAATAAGGATGCATAGAGTCGCTTGAGAATAAGAAGGTCGCTACATAGTATATAATATAGCAACCCTGAGGGCATTGACTCAAAAGTGGACAAACAAAGGCGTAGGTGCTAGGCCAAGCAAGTACACGAACTACTGTAGGCCAATATACCCATAAATTGCAGAAGGAAGAAACAAAGGTGAAAAGCACACTCAGCATTGGCCTAGAAAGACAGATAAATATGCTGTAGAATGAGCTCTAAGGGACAATTGAACTAAGATCAATAGTTGAGAATGTGCATAACTAATCAGGCTATGGAAAAACCCCAGAAAGTAAAACTGCTAGATCAGCATACCCCTGCAAAGCTCTGGAAAAAAACCGCAACATTAAGAGAGGATGTCACAGCTTAGAGAAGTTACGAGAGTATTGACCTAAAAAAGCTTACAAGGAACAATGGAAATCTGGAGACAGAGGAGCGGGAAGCAGGAAGCAAATAGATTTTCTAAGGACAGCAAACGGGGTGAGGCACATAGACTAATTTACATATATTAAAGAAATGTTGAACTCTGAGTCAGCATGAAGAACTAGGACAAACGGTAAAGGTGGGCGTTTTACTAAGGAAAAGTATATATGCCAAAGAAAGGACTGAGAGAGACAAATTGGGCTTAGAGAGTCGACAGGTGCCCATACCGTAAGGTCGACTAGAAGAGTGAAAACGAAGATACTGATCTGGAAAGTTACAGGCGCATATGCCGAAGTATAACTTTGAGTCGTAAAAAAACAGAGTCTTTTCTGCACATGAAAGTTTACAAGTTACAGGCGCCAATGCCATAGTATAACTTTGAGACGAGAGAAAATTGTCCAGGATCGCAAAACGACAGAATTGGTTGAGCACATGAGAAGTCGAACAACTAGGTGTTTGTTATTTGAGACCAACCTGGGCTAATAAGACCGACTTGTTGAGCACATGAGAAGTCGAACAACTAGGTGTTTGTTATTTGAGACTAACCTGGGCTAATAAGGACCGACTTTGTTGAGCACATGAGAAGTCGAACAACTAGGTGTTTGTTATTTGAGACTAACCTGGGCTAATAAGACCGACTTGTTGAGCACATGAGAAGTCGAACAACTAGGTGTTTGTTATTTGAGACTAACCTGGGCTAATAAGACCGACTTGTTGAGCACATGAGAAGTCGAACAACTAGGTGTTTGTTATTTGAGACTAACCTGGGCTAATAAGACCGACTTGTTAACTTCTTACTACTAATATATTACTATTTGTCTGCTTTGCGAATTCAACTTATTTTTAGTGTTATCTATTGATCATATCGGTCGGAGAGATATTGTTGACTTTAATAAACTTCTTATTGTTGTGTTATCTTGAATCTAGTTGGTGTAGTTCTATTGATTATTTAGAATCAGGTTGGATAATTTATATTAGCCATCGTCTAGGGTTAGGGTCAGAATTGCACTGGTGCAAAAGGACTTCAAGGGTCGCAGACATTCCTGTGGCCTCTGTTCAAAGAACCTATCTTCTTGTCTTATCTACCTCTTTTGAATTGATCCAAGGGTGAGAGTACTTAATTGCTCAGCGAAACGACATACCTATTCAGTCAATATTGTCTTCTCACTATTATCTTTTATGATCTTTAACGGTTCCTCACTTTCTCTTGTATCTCCCTAAACTGCTCTTTCATACTTAAAGCCTTACACATCGGGAAATTACTCTGGGACATTAATATTAGTATTGATGTCCCTATCCTCGCAATGAATGATAGAAACATCAAAAGAAGGAGAAAACAGATGTACCCGTTCATTAATTTCAACAGAAGTCTGTCCTCGGGAACAGTGTGGATGTAAATCTAGCAAAATACCGAAAGATACTCAATTCGTCGAAAATTATATCAGTAATGAACATGGTTCAAAGAATGATGTTCATCTCGATGATTATTTGGACTTGGGCAGTTCACGGTATAAAAGAATTAGGTAGTGACGCTTGAACGCATAGAAAATGAAACCATGCGGGTGATTCTGGTATATACAATGGAAATGTCATCAGCAAAATCTAAATCAGACAGCTCATTTGCTAGGATCTATTGATTTCTGTGTATGATCGTAAGTTTTGCTATATCTTACATATATATTAGTAAGTCGCCGTGGCCGAGCGACTAGACGCTTGACGCGGATCGGAAGGTCGTGGGCTCGCTCCCTGGCGGAGACGGACTTTTTTCAAAAATGACCATGGCTCCCAGGTCGTCCCAGCCTTAAGTGGGTATCGAGTGCAGTCCCGGGAAAGTAAAGGCGGCCGGCGTGATTCTGACCACATCACCCATCTTGTGCCGATTGGTCTATAAAATTATAGGTCTAGCCCTATATGCCCTTGACGCCTAAAGGCGTGGAAAGGGGTGCTCTACTTTTACTTACTTACATATCTATTACTTCTCTCTCGAGAAAATTCGACATATTTTGCTTTACTCAGTTAATAATTTTCCTTGCGGTTATGCTATAATGATCTCATCAATTTCCAGATGTTTTTCGTGTCAGTGCTGTGGAATGCCTTTCTGAGACCAATAGCACAATATACAGGGGCTCAGCTCAGTTAAATTAGTTTCTGTGTTATAACACGTAGTGCCACTATCTGGTCAGTGCAGCATCCATCTGTTTGTTGAGACTCTGCTTGTTTTTCCTTAAGCTTTTAATGACAGACAGCAATTATTCTCTGTAAAATAGTTCTGCAGGTATTGTGTTGTTGTTGTTGATGTTGTTGCTGCGACTGTTGTTCTTGTTGTTGGTGTTGTTATTGTATTTGCAGGTTCTGCGAAATCCTTCGTTCCAATCTCTTGATATGTGTCTGGTCTCTAGGACACAATAATATTTGGAGCATTGTTGTAGATATTTTTAATATGGCTTTAATAGCCACCTGAAGCATTCCTATACTTTAGTAGTTTGATTATCATCATGTAGCAGGTCCTTTGCAGAACGTCGCTCTCATCATAGTCTGCCTGTAAGAAACTCGGTCTCTTGCCAGTTCTCTGAGTCACTTATATCATGTACCCATCTCGTGTCGGTCGGCCCCTGCCCCTCTTGACCATGCCTTCTGCTATAATTTTTTTCAATCCGTCGTGGCGCTTGATCTGACCAAAATATTTCAGCGTTCACAAAGGATAATGTATGGAGCCATCTTTCTTGTATTAAGATCTTTTAAAATGTCAATTTTCTTATCTTCTTTTTCCAAGATTTTCTGAGAATCTTTCTATAACATTTCAACTCAAGCAGCCCTATACTCTTTCTAAAGGACTAGAGATAGTCCACGACTCACATCCGTTTTGCATGCTCTCAAAATTTATGTTTATCTCCTTGTAACCATAGACTTTCACAGCTGTTAAATCTTTGCATTGCTGTGGCTATCCTTCTTTTAATTTCTGGTACCTAGATATTCAAAGTTTGTGACTTTTTCAATTTCTTTGATAGCCTTTCTAATTTCTGTTTATTTTGTATCTCACAGTTAAAAGTCAGCTCCATTTTGAAGTACCCATCGTTGAGATCAAAGTTTAGGGCATGTCCGTTCAGAGGTTGTTTAGGGTATTCAACACATCTGTCTATTTATTCAGTAGTTTTGGTGAGACATTCCCTTGCCGTTTTTAAGCTCAGTCTACTTGGCTAATTATCTGTCACTACTAATTGTCTTCTGGTGTTGCAAAAGTTTATGAGGTTTCGTTCTGCTGGGGTTGTCTCTGTCTTTTCTGCCAGATTGTCGAAGTATTTTTCCCTACGCTGATACGTGTCCTCATTTGATTTGAGTCCGTTAATTTTTTTAAATGAGCTCTGACTATATTCTGTTCAGAATTCATGAACACGTTTGCAAACTATTTTCTCGAAAACTGCCTGATAGATGGCAATGATTGTTTCCATGCAGTTTTTGAGTATCCATCATGCACAAATAGCGTTATTTTTTAGTCCACAGATGCTAAGGATTTTACTAAACAACCAATTCATTTGAACTTTTCAAACCATTGTAAAAAAAAACAATAGAATAAAATTTTAGATTTTACAGTAAAAAAGTTAATTTTTTTGTCAGAGGCGTATCTTCATAGTTGCTTTATCCGGACCAAGCGCCAGTTAGTTCGTTTCTCTGGATCTTTAATATCATAATACAAACAACCTTTCTAAGATTTCCAACGGAAGTGACGGCACAATAAAATGGTAACCTTCTGCATAGTTATACATTTGCAGTACAAACTCAATACGCAATTGATGTCTACGTCATTTTGATAAGCCAACGAATAACATATTAACACTAATTTGTGGATACTCTTTTAACTAAACAACCCTCAACAGCGTCTTATTTTGGGTTTCGTTAAACTAACAAAACTATAGACTTTGCATAAGAGAATCGTGAAATTATATAGTTTTTCTTTGCCCTATGTTGAACCCGCTGTTATGTGTTGATAAACATTACTTCCTGAAATTAATTAAACTAAAACTTCCAAAACTCTACCAAGACGGTTTCATGTAAAAAAATATATCGTAATAATAAACAAACTAAACTTTGTATTCTTTATTAGCAAAAAAAAAATATTTCCCTACCTTCATAGATGTCTAGCGTGATTATGCCAAAATTCACTACAATCGGTCTATTAGTTTCTAAAATATTAAAATGTGTTCATGTTCAGGAATTACTGAACGGAGTATAACAGCTCTACTTTGCTTTTTGTTTTGGGTCTGCTATTTTCCTTTCATCGGTTAGTGAACGGTTTGGTACGTTATCCACGATGTGTGTCTCAGTTCACTTTTACACTCACACACACACACACACACACACACACACACACACACACATATATGCAATAGTGCACACAGTCCGTTTTAAACAGAATAGTAGACGCAAAGACCCCAGTTTTGTGTTTTCTAAAGCATTATGGAGAACTTTTAGTATGTATGCTATAAAACATCATGTGAAAATTAGTTTAGCCACTTACCCACCACAGATTTGAAAACTGTGTCTGTTTTGGCATGTATGCTTGGCGGGTCTTTCAACCAGTATAAATTAACGAATCTCGACAGTTTCCAAATCGATATATTACTGTTACGAAATATTACTTTTTGATAAATATGGTGACTAAAGGCTTTACTACAAAGTTTGTGTGTGTGAGTATGTCTGTGTACGCGCGTGTGCGCGCGTGTGTGTGTGGGCGTGTGTGTGTGTGAAAGTGCACCGACAAAAAACACAGCATCACATTAAAGCTTGTAAAAAATAATAATGTATCTCATTTTTAACTATTTGAGTCCCAGGGGGTTTAGCATCACAGGCCCAAGGGGTAGTTAAGAGACGTTAAATCGGCGCATCATGTGTTCATTGGGGCTCTAGGTAGAAAACTTTAAACGTATGATGCGTTTCTTGGGACTCAAAGAGGTAATAGGTGATATCAGGTTTTGACTGAAGCTTGGCAACCCACTTGACACATTCTAGCCGGTGTCAGCTAAGTCAGAAACATTGAAATTGACTGCGTGTTTTTGCCTCCTGGTGGTCTGTGGCCTCGGATTCCCCAAAAACGGAATTGGAATAAACGAAAACAGGATCCAGTTTTCTGTGACAAACCCGAGGAAAAAAATCCTATATTTGTTACATTTTCTAGAATTAAAAACATTCTGTTGTGTTTACTTTCTTCCTGCTCTTCTTGAATACGAGATATTTATGGTTGTTTATTTATTCAACAATTTTAAAAAAAAAATTTTTTGCATGAAGTAGATGATTATATAAGGCTGCTCCATACAAGCTGCAAGGCATGTGTTCACTCACCAACGCCTTATACTATATACTTGACAGCTCGCACTTCTATTTTGCTGAGGTACAGTATGTTTTCTATCACTCGCCTTTACACATCTTTAGTTAGGAGCACCGTAATGTTCACTCTATGAGACCTACGATCTTCCAAATTCTTACAGGTACAGTTGTGGGGTGGTTTTATATTCGGAATGTGTTTGCTGTTGTTGTTATCGATCCAGCGGCGCATGAGCTTTCGCCCTTTGTCCCAATGCCATGTAGTGGAATGTGCATGTTTTCACAAGCTGTTCTTTTCTTCTGTACAAGGTGTCTCACTTGTCTGGTCTCAGAGGGAGTAGCATACTTCTAGTCTCGCTCAGTTTTGGGCACTCAAAGAGATGGTGTTCAACAGTTTCGTAGGGGTAGTTACATAGCTGGCACTCTGGGAAGTGTTGTGGCTGTATTCTGTTTAGATGTCCATTGAGTGCAGTATAATGGGTTATAAGTCTGAAGATGGTGTCCTGGTCCCTTCTTGTTAGATGGTTAATGCTGTCATTAGGATCAGGGCCAGCCATGTGTCTATAAACCTCTCTTCCACTGTCTCCCATAGCCCATCTGTTCAACCAAGTCTCTTTGTTTATAGCTCTTATAAGTGTTTTTGCTGTCTGGAGGATTGTCGCTGTAGGCGGTTGTTCTTATCTTGCTCCTTTCTTTGCCAGCCTGTCAGCTCTGTCATTACCTGGTGTGCCGGAGTGGCCTGGAATCCACTGCATCACTATTCTGATGTTGTATGAGGTAATGAGCTGATCAGCATCCATGATTATCTTGGCTGTCAGTTCTGGCCTTCCTCTTCCTCTCTTCCCAGGGGGCTGCGTGGTCTCAAGATGTGGCGTCTGCCTCAAGGGCTGGATGCAACAGGTTTAATCCCCGGTAAGGGCGGGGATCTTTTTCACGTGGACTTCTAGTAATTTCCCCCGGTCTCTGGGATGCGAAGATCAGACGCGCGTGTGCATTGTTGCGCAAGTAAAAAATCCACTGGCAGTAGGAAATAGAAAATAATAGCCTAACCACGTTGCCCGGGCAAAATTTGATGTTAAAAATCTACCCAAAGTATTTCATGATCCTCGTCAGTGTTACAGAGCCCGTGAACTGTGCTGAGATTCTTCGGACTCAGACTTGAGTTAGAAGAAAAACGGAGCACTTACGGGTCACTACCCGTGTGCCATGATGATGATCCATTTCATTGTTCAAACCTCAAACCTCTTCCCAGGAATATACCACTCCATCATTGCTCTCTCTAAACTTTCATGACGTTTCAAGAAACCAAATATTTCAGTTTTCTGTGTTGTCTTTAATAGCCAACCTTCTTAAATATTCAGTTTTTAAAGTATGGATGCATTTGTTATTTTCTTTAATTGTATGTAAAGGGGTTAATTTGATTAGATTTAGGTAACGTGTATTGCCATTTCACCCACGAGAATTACGGTACTTATCAGTGAGGGCACAAAAAACGGAACACGCATTGTTTTGTCTTTAGCAGTGTACGGGTATAAAAGTCTATAGCAGGTAATGGGTTAAAATATGAAAAGAAATAATCACCAACAACTGGTAATTTAGTGTCGAAATATTTATGGTAGCTGCTATTTTTTGGTCGCATACTGGACAAGTAAAAACTGACATCTCTCCACATCATGTTAGCACAGCCTTTTATTTTCTTTTAAAAAATAAACAATACTTATTTACAATTAAACTGCAAAAATGTTTGTATAATTATTACTTTATATGCACGCAATTTCCACACTTCTCAAAACGCCCTCCCACGCCCTCCCCCCCCCCCCCCCCCCCCCCCCCCCCCCCCCCCCCCCCACCCCCCCCCCCCCCCCAGCCCCCCCTTTTGTTTGAATACTTGCACCCCCCTCTCCCCAGCCCACCTTTTGCCCCCAGCTCAGAGACCACTGATTTAGACAATGGCTATTGGAGTCAAACAATAAACAGACCGTCAAAAGGCAAGGGGAAACACCGCTGTATTTTCTCTATTAAATCCAGTCTTTCAACAAATTGTGCTGCTGCAGATCGCCCATGCCAGTTTGCAAGGTACTCAAGGATGGGGATGAAATACAAAACTGTTTTTTGCACAGGAACGGATCAAGAATAGGGCGACCCGTTTGGGAAAAAATAACTTATATCATGAGATGTGAACCAAGATCATTGCACACGGTTATAAATCATAAGTGCTCTGCCACCAGGACGGACAGCTGATAAGAAACTGTCCGCCTGTATCGCCGTCCGCACGAAATCTGTAGCTACAGCGACGATCCTCCATTTACCCCAGAATGTTAACTCTGGTACCCATTTTCTAAAGACGGTGTGAACCCGGAAACCGTTCGGTTTCGAACACCGGTCAAGGGTTGCAGCGAGTCACAGCTGGATTTGAAAGCGAGTCTCCTACCATTTGTCATGAATGAAGCAGGACCAGCGATTAACTTATCACCTATCAGCAAAATTCTAGTGACTATACATCTTTTTTAACTGTAATCAACTTCATCTTCAGCACTGTTTGTCTCTCTTTGCCCGAGTGCATCCTCTCTATGGATGTTGTTTGTCCATCTCTTGATGTTACTTTCCTCCTTGTATCAATGTGCACCTCTTGTGCAGGAGTTTTCTTCTGTATACGTTTTAATGAGAATTGTTTGTGGGCAGTCATAAATGTGGAATTCTAATCAGCGGGAAGGACATGAATATATATATATATATATATATAGACAAGTTCAAGACAAATTTTCATAGCATGATTGGCTCTCGGCGGGGGAGATGGTCAACATCGCACGGACCGCCTTTACTTCCTTGGTTATTACCAAGTACCCATTTTAGGCTGTGATCTGACAGCCGAAGTAACATTCAAGAAACAACTCGCCTGAGTGCAAATTCGATTACATGACGCCATCTATAATTTTTGAGAATGGTATTAATCAAGATATACAATTTCTTAATGTTGTCTAAAATATATTTAGTCATTGTCATTGCCTGTAAAATGCATATTTCATTTCTGGCATAATCTGTAATATATTGTCTAGCCTGGAGACACCTGTTACTCGTTTTCCGACACTTAAATGCTAGAATTATCGAAGATTTCAGATTCTTGGGTACAACTTCTCAGCACTGACAATACTAACCAGAACTGTGAACGGTCTAATGTTGCAGAAGTGTTTTCTTTTGACAGCAAGATCAAAAACACTGGTCAACGAGAGGAGCCGGCTCTTCAAACAGAAACAAAGATGGCAGCAAGGATGTCTATGTTATTACTCCTGACAACCTTGAGTTTTGCTTTTGCCGCGAAGCCAGGTGGCAAGCTTGCGGTGACTTACAAAGGGTTGCAATATGGTAGGATTATTTTGATTAAAATAACATCACAAATTTGTTATTATCATCATCAAAATATTTACTGACTCATATTTACTGTCATCTTTGGGTCGTGGACAAATCGATAGGTGCTCTGATCTTCGCAATCGCTTTACTATCGTAAAACGACAGATCACGCCCGTTTGGTGTTGATTAATCAAAGGTCTTATATCCTCAGTGATCTCTTTTTCTTCACTTACTCTTTTACAGCTTCTGGTGTCGAGGGAGATATAAAGTTTTGCTTCTTGTTCCTCTGACCGCCTTGTCAATAGTCACATCATGCTGTTATAGAGCTTCTCTGATGTTATCTTTTCATCTTGTTCTTGATCTGCCGTGTGCTCTACCGCCGTCTCCTCTGTTGGTGTATGCATTGTAGGGTATGCCGTTATAGGACATTCACTGTGAGTGGGCAAACCGGTTGTTTTGCTGCTTTTGCATATCGTTAAAAACTGGTTATGTACCTACTTTTTCTTTAATGACGTCCTTTCTGATTTGAACTCTTGCTGTAATTCCTGCAGCCCTTCTAAAACATCTCATCTCCATGTTGACTAGTATAATACCACAGTAATACCCTTCATAACTAAGCTTTTTTTTTCTGATTGTCATTTTAAAAACATTACCTTTCCTGTTGTTCTTCTCAGAGTTTTTATTAGCGCTATCATGTGTCGTGTCAGTAGGCATAGGCTGTTATCTGTTACCTTTCTATGTGATTCCGGAACCACGGGTCAGTTCATTTTTTTTTGGGATGGAGGGGGGGGGGGGTCTTTACCCCATTGATCTGGCCAAGCTAGCCAGGTGTTTATCTCTTTGCCTCCCTCTTGCTCTCCTCCCATCAATCTTGCCAGTTGTTACGAAGTTCTTGTGCACATTCCTTTTTATTACATGTCCACACAAACAAACATTGTCTGTCAACGTCTAATTGTTCTAATCAATTAAGTACTGGATCTGCACCACTGGGTGTTGAACTGATACATGACAAGGCAGATGTGGTCAATGCGCTTTGGGAACAAGAAATGGAATTAGTAGAGAAAGAAGATGATTATGGCTTGGAGAGAATGAGGCACCTGGGTGTAACCTGAGAGTCTGGCCGGCTGACTACACTCAGAGGAAAGGCAAGACGGACATATAACCAGATTGTGACCGGTACTATCAGTATTGGAACTGGCTGCTGAAGATGAGGACGGAGCACGCATGGGAATGCCCTGAGTGCTGTGATGTCAATTCTTGACTCAACTAAACTCAACATAAGTCGATGAAGACTGCTTTGTTTGTTTTTCTATCCTTCCATGACATTGTGTGCATTCTTCTCAAAAACCACATTTCGGCCGTTAGAAAATGTATTTCAGCTTGTCTGCTTATTGTCTATTTATTACATGTATATAAAAACATAGGTTCTACATTGAACATTAAATAACTCTTTTTTTTTCCCTTATTACAGTTAACGTTTTCTTTGTGGTGAAAATCTTTTGCATTTTACTGAAGCCCATAGCCATTCTAATTTCTGCATGGCACTTTCCATCAGATGTTATGACTGTTCCAAGATATTTGCATCTATAATTTTGTCTTGATAATTTGCCGTTTGCGTGTATTTCCCCCTTTGGTATTTCTTTCTTCTTGGTAGTGACTGTAATTTAAGTCTTCTTGCAGTTTATCACAAAACATAGTTTCTCACTGTAAACTATTACTGAGTTGAGTTGAGTCTGTAATTGACATTACAGCACTCGGGGCTTCCCATGCATGTTTCGTCCTCATCTTCAGCGGCCAGCGTATAGTTCCAATACTGATGGTTATACATCCGTCTTGCTTTGATACTATTACTGCATCCATTAGACACTAGAGATCTGTTTTGCTGTCTGCAATTAACATGGTCTCATCTGAACTTCTTATGTTATTGATGTTACATCCTCCTACGTTAATTCTCTTCGTGTTTCTCAGATGACGCCTACTATTTTCACTTTATAAGGCGAAAAAAAAAAAAACAGATCCAGATGCATTACATATGATTGCCGCACACCCCTCTAGATTGGGTGGTACAGTTTCCTTAGATCGTCTCTATTCTCTCTCCATCTGCCGTCTGACGAAGAGCTATCCTTGCAGGGTTGCCATATTGGCATTTTTTATGCCAGATTCCACAAATCTGGCATATTTTAAATTGAACTGGCATAAGATAATGACCTGGCATATTCTGGCATATTTGGGTTTTTCCTGGCATTTCTTATAAAGATGTGCTTACATTTTCTTCATGGTTCCTCTCTTATTATCATTATAGATGAGTCTTCTGACGTTTCAACTCAAAAGTACTTGTGCATTATAGTTAGTTTTTTCAGTGACAGGACAAATGAAATATTTACTGGAATTCTTGCTTTAATTTCCTTTGCAAGTGGCTACAGGAGAAAACTTATTTAATTTGATTGATAAAGAAATCAAAAGGTGTATTCAGAGTCATACAAATTGCATTATGTTTGCGTCAGATGGCGCTTCCAACATGGTCGGGTGCAAGAGCTCTGTATTATCCAGAATTAAAGATGTGTCTCCTTTTTGTGTACAGCTTAGATGTATCTGCCATTTACTAGCACTCTGCATTTGTAGTGAAATTACCAAGCTGCCATCAAATATTGGTTTCTTACTGTCAGAAATACCTCAGTGGTTTCGCCATAGTTATTTAAGATGAGAAGCCTATAAAGAACTGTTTAAATGATGAACACATCTACGGAGTTTGAATCAGAACGAACTGCTCCTCTTCCATTTGAGAAACTGTCATCTACTAGGTGGCTTGTGCGTGGAAAGATTATGTTCAATATGTTGATGAAGTGGGAGGAATTGAAAGCTTATTTCACATGTGCTGAATTAGCACAGACAACGTTTAACACAAAATATAAAGTAAGATTGTTAAAGGAAATGCTGTTAGACCACAATAATTTTGTGTACTTTGTGTTTGCGACACCGATTGTACAAGAATTTGAAAGACTGAACAGTCTTTTTCAACAGTCGCCCAGCTTCTGAGTTGAGTGCATGGTGTGACACTGTGAGCTACGTGTGTTTTTTCGTTGGCACAGGAGCGGAGCAACTATGGGGTGACCCGTTTGCTATGAAGCTGAAATTAGGATTAAGAGATTACCAGATTACCAGTCTTTTTCAACAAACAAAAGCTGATCCTCATGAACTACACCAAGAATTGTCCATGCACCAGAAACATCTTAAGAGCAGACTATATGCCGTCAATGAGCAGGAAACAAATATTCATCCCGTTGACTTTGGTATTAAATTCCTAACGGAATGTAATGCGTTCATACAGAAGAATAACAGGAGTGAAGTTCATATAGAAATAATAAAATGTTGATGAAAGATGCATGTCTGTGCTAGAGGAAGCTCAGAATCAAATTACGTGTAGACTTCCCACGGAGAATATATTTCAAAATCTATCATAAATTGAGCCTTTTGGCAGTTTTAAATCAAATATCAAGGACACAGTTTTCAGAGCTACCATTTTTACACCTGGCAGAAAACAACTTCAGTATTATAGAAGAACAGCACAGAAAACTGATTGTTGTCAACTGGAAAGAAGGAGCTACATTTAAGAAGGATGGACTACCTACAAACGGGGAAGATTTGTGGATAGGCGTACTTCGACACCAGGCATTTAAAGAGTTGGTCACTATCGCCCTTACTTGCTATATAATGCCAGTTAGCAATGCTGTAGCTAAGAGAATATTCTCTCTTGTTACTTCAACTAAATCAAAAGCAAGAAACAAAATACACCTGGATTTTCTTGATGCAGTTGTCAGAATTAGAGCAGAACTACTGATATCAAAGAAATGTTGCAAAGACTTCATTCC
>CAJHNH020002620.1:87500-100906 GCA_905116865.2 Candidula unifasciata | reverse complement strand
TTTTTATATAATTAATTGGGAACATATTCCTAACTTAGTTAAATAGTTACAGAGCTTTATATATACATAAATTTTTTTGGGGTTGTGGGGGGGGGGGAGTTAGGGAGGAGGGATAACCGACCAACTTCTATGGCTACACTGTCGAGTAGAAGACTAATTAGAGGGGTTCTCTTCCGTCAGAGTTTATCGGCCTGAAAGGCTAGGAACCAACAGTCTGCATACAAATAAGCCAGATCTACAAAACGGAAATGCTAGCAAAATTCAAGTTCGTGAATAGGACCACAGTCCAAAAGCTGACGAACAACCGAAACTGTCCGCCGGAGTTTACAGCCGATAGACTAGAAGAAGGGAAAAATTCAACGTTATTTCAAAACAAGCGGCTAAGAGCCTGGCCACTTATTTAGGAGACTTTTGGTTCGTATCATCGGTAAGATAATGAAATTGTTTTTGTGTCTGGTGCAAAGTGAAATCCAAGCCAGTCTACAACAAACATCGTGTATTCTACAACACATAGTGTTTTCTACAGCGAACATCGTGTGTCCTGCAACGGGCATAATGTGGTCTACGGCAAACAGCGTATGTCCTACAACAGACATACCGTTGCCTCCATCGAACATCGGGTGTCCTACAACAGACATAACGTGGTCTACGGCAAGTTGCATGTCCTACAAGAGACATTTTTTTTTAAATTAGCAAACATGCATCATTCTGTCATATGTTAAGCGTTGTTTTCGAACAAATTTTGAAAGATTCATGTGAACTTATGTACTCAATTCGTTGACATCAGTGTCTTTCTCGTTGTAACTTACGATCGAAAATGTTGTTTGCAGATTGTTTTAGCGGAACCATTTCCAATTGTACTTTATCATGATTGCCAACATGTCCCCAATGGAAACCAATGTCTCATATACGTTTGGTGGAAATTGAATGTCTGAATTGTAATTCGTTGCACGCAAGCGATGTAGGATGCCTTTACTCGTGTAGTCTCTGTATTTTTTAACACAGTTCTTTTGGAGTGGATGGAAAGCACTTTGGTAATATTATTGCAAATAATGTGCGTATTTGCTGTGATCGAGCAGTATTCGATGCATTAGCGAGTGAAGTGTCCCAATGTGCAGCGTTTTCAAGACGATTTAATTCTTCCCAAGTTTCACGATACGTAGCACATACTTTACCGTCAACTATTTTCAAATCTTAGAAAGTCTTAGTTCAACGTTAGCTGATTACCAGTAATCGCAAGGTAAAATTAAAAGAGTATTCTTATTTTACTTCTTCTTCTTCTTCTTCTTCTTCTTCTTCTTCTTCTTCTTCTTCTTCTTCTTCTTCTTCTTCTTCTTTCTTTCTTTCTTTATTTTTTTTTCTCTCCTTCTTCTCCTTCTTCTTCTTTTTCTTCTTCTTCTTCTTCTTCTTCTTCTTCTTCTTCTTCTTCTTCTTCTTCTTCTTCTTCTTCTTCTTCTTCTTCTTCTTCTTCTTCTTCTTCTTCTTCTTCTTCTTCTTCTTCTTCTTCTTCTTCTTCTTTCTTATTTGTTCACCGGCTGTAAGCTCCTGCGGAAATTCCTGGTTATTCGTCTCTTTACTTTGTGCCAGGGCCTGATTTTTGCGTGTTCATCCGTTTTACTAGCTTAAATGTGTGCAGCCGGTTGTTCCTTGTCGCTCGGGCAGATGCACTCTGACTTCAAAGGAGTTAGTCGACTTCTACGACATGGGAGAGGCACCCGTCAGGCTAATCTACAAATAACTGGAGTCATCATCTGGAATGATAAAATCTAGAATGATCTACAGAAATGAACTCTGATGGCTCAGAAAACTGAAGATGTAGAATAGAAGAACTGGTACTCGCTGAGTGATATTTGTCAGTATTATTATCCTTTGTTTCTTCTTTTGGCTCTTAACCAGCTTGGAAAATGAAAATGGGAGGAAAACATTCAAATATATGGAGAAGATAGAAGCAATATAGTAATATAAAGATGATGTGAAAATAGCTCAAGAAAATGACAAAAGAAAAGATGGCTTGGCCCTAGTTAACAATTGCGCTGGATAAATATACGAAAATTATTTGTTCTCCAACCCAAACAAGGATGAGTAAAATCTGGAAATGCAAAAGTTAACTTTAGGGAACACAACTCATACTCAACAAGAGCATCATTTTGCCAGTTATTCGTTATGGAGAAGATTTCTAGAAAATGACCAGGACAGGATGCGCACAGGCTTTCCACGTTCCACCACCCATGTCTATGTAAAGTTATCACAATTTTCTGGCCAGAAAAAATCTCAAAAACTAAGCTACAGTCGTAACCAAATGGTCACACATTTTTTTTTTTTTTTGTTTCAAAGGCGAAAAAATCGCCCTGCAAATAAAGATTTTCCTATTTAAAGGAAATGAGGATGATTTAAATGGTCACAAAATGCTGACTTTCGACTTTTTCGAGGGGAGGTTGTGGTCAGCTTGCCGGCTGACACGCCTCTTAATGTTCCTTATATATAAACAGTTAGCGGATGTCCTAGAGACCCCAGCTCATAAATGCTTCTTCTTATAGTCCATGCTTTGTAGCATAAGTAGTCAAGTCTACCCACAACCCTCTGTCTCGTCTACTTTTAATCACTTAGGGCACTGATGATCTTCCATGACATAATTTTAAACTGCCCAAAGTCTTCTCTCTCAACCTCCCTCTGCCTCTCCTCCCCTCGAACTTACCCACTGTCACGTTGTACTCCAGTTTTCTCCTTCTCATGACATGACCGAAGAGTGTAGATTGTCTCCTTCTACTGTTGGCAATCAGTTCTCTTCGTGAATCGTTTCTTTCAATCCCGTGAAGTGATTAGTTTAAATAATTAAAACGGAAAGGCAAGCAAAACTCAAGCTTAAACTTCGATTAACCATCACCGCCTGAACCAGGGCTTTGATGGATAAATGAACTGACGATTAACAGAGATCCTTTAATACATATTACAATATCGTGATAGTTGCAGGGTAGCTGCAGACACAGATCACCCATTGCATGAAGCTCTGGGGGCAGTTAAGGGTCAGAGGCTGATAAGAGGGAAGTCATGGGTGGCTCAGGCAGAAGACACAATCAGACAGGTTTGCATCCTTGAGAACATTAGGCGAGGAGAGGGGATTGAGCATTGAGCCAGGAATGCAAATACTGACCAGCAGGTGCCACGGAGGTAGAAATTCAGCAATAATTCAAGATAATCCTCAATCAGAGGATTTGATTATTTACACAGACGGTTCAGTGTCAAGAGGCAAAAGAAGTGCTTTGGGTTTCTTTGCACAAGTTAATAGTCGACGTTTAGTTCAGGGGAGCCTGGCGTATGATACCACAGCATCCAGTTTAAGAATGGAGGTTGAGGCGGTCACTGCAGCTTTCCGCTGGTTGGAGAACACGACACACACACACACACATCGTGATTGAAACTGACTCAGAAAGCATGCTGAGGAAGGCTAGGACAGGCATGCTTCGTGCAGAGTGGCATGCTTTACTGCGGAGGACACGGGTGCGGAGTATTGACTGGATTTTTTCACCGAGATACGCCGGTGTGTTGGGAAATGAACAGACATACAGACTGACTGGCTCTGCACAACTTGGTGGAATAATGATGCATGATAAGGCAGACGGGGTTAGGGCCTTGTGGAAGAGCGTGTACAGTTCGCAAGAGCAGATGGATCACTACAGTTTTGTGAGATTGATGCAGTGGAGAGTAATGAGGCGTTCCGACAGATGCTCGAGGCTCAGTGGAAAGGCAAGACTGACGTTTAATCAGAATGCTACTGGCAACATTAGTATCGGAACACTTCCCTGGCTGCTGAAGATGAGGACGGAGCACTTATAGGAATGCCCGAGTGATGTGATGTCGGTTCTTGAATAAACTCAATAGTAACTTGATAATACTGAGAGCTTGAGGTGAAAATCAAAATACAATTCTTTATTGCACACCGGACGCAACAAAATGGTGGCTGAAATTTTCACGTTTCGATTAGTTTACATAAATCATATACTTAGCTTTCTATCGTGTATGTACTTTGTATTTTTGTTGAAATAATGACTGCCAGAAGATTGCAGAAGTGTTTCTAAAATGCATCAGGACTGTGTGTTTCTGGTTACCTTTGTTTTGATGTAAGTTCATACTCAAGGTATTCAGCACCAGACACAAAAGTCAACAAATCAACACTGTCGGCGTTAAGTACAAACGTTAATACGACAATGATGCCTATGATGCCAAAGTCCTATTTACAGAAGTACACACGTGTCAGGCTGGGTAGTTCTGTCCCATATGCGAATTGGTCGATCTAGCTTACCAGAATAATTAAAATTAGGTGGTGAAGTCGGAGGCAACCAGCCTAGAGGCGGACAGTGAAAATCATGATGCCACGCACAAACGCTATAGGAAATATATCTATATCTGCAAAAAGATCTAGTCTCCAAATCATGCACAGATGGAGTTAAAAGTACAAAATTAGAACTAGAAAACACTTTAAATAAAGAACAGATACACGCATGCTGCCGTCAGGAGACCTACCTCAAACAAGACAAAGCCTTTAAGACCAGAGGCTACCAATGTGACCTACCGATCTGACCGAAATGACAAAAGGAAAGATGGAATACTAACCCTAGTCAAAGATAACATATTTGTATGCCAGACTGAAACATACATTGAAGTGGCGAGGTACCAGATTCTTTAGCTAAAGAGATAAAACAAAAATGTCCAACTAATCAACTTTTACTGTCTGAGCGACCGCCGTCGGGCACTGGATACAGTAATAGTAAAAAAAAAAAGTGATTGTTTGTGGAGATTTCAACAGTCACTCAGAAAGCTTGGGCTACAATCACATGGATCAGGGAGGAGAGAAACTGGAGGACTGGCAGGATGAAAACAGATTCATCCTCATAAATAAGCCAACCGACCCACCAACCTTTTACTCAAGAGCATGGCATACCACCTCTACATCAGACCTGGCTTTTCATTCACCAGACATGGCATACCACCTCTACGCCAGACCTAGCCTTTCATTCACCAGACATGGCATACCACCTCTACGCCAGACCTAGCCTTTCATTTACCAGACATGGCATACCACCTCTACGCCAGACCTAGCCTTTCATTCACCAGACATGGCATACCACCTCTACGCCAGACCTAGCCTTTCATTTACCAGACATGGGATGGGACATTACTAGAACTGTTGCGAAACAACTAGGAGGTAGTGATCACCACCCAGTCTTTCTAACGATAGAAAACCAGTCTATAAGAAAGAGCAGCACTTTGCCATGATGGAAATACAAGAAGGCAGACTGGAAACTGTTTCGGCACCTTACAAAGTGTTTTGGTTAAAAATATAAAAACAGATAACAATGCAGACAATGTAGTAGAAGAGTTCAGCAAATGTATATTGCAGTCAGCAGTGGAAACAATTCCAAGAGGAGCACGTAAGCAAGATAAACCATACTGGAATTGTTGACCTAGAACAATTGCACAATGATATGAAAACCTAACGAAAGAACACCGAAATCAGACCTTGTCAAGAGCTGTTTAACAAATACCAACATGCAAAGGCCAAATTTCAAACAGCCAAGCTACAGGCTAGACAGGCATGTAAAAAAAAAAAAAAAACAGTCTTTAAACTTTGAAAGAAACACACGAAAGCTATGAAGATTGGTAAGCTAAAATAATGACTAGAGTACATGGAGAAAGGCAAATACTCAATATATTCAGAAGGAGCCCTCCTAACAACAATAACAAAATACAAAAAAACTGGCTGCTGATCACTTTGCAGATTTATTTAATAAAGAGTGCAACATTCATGTCAGTCCACAGAAACAGCGAGAGGTTCGAGAGAAACGAAAACAATCAAGATATAATTCCTGTGGTAATGGAAGCACCACTTACGTTTAGCGAATTGGAGTTAGCAATATCGAAGCTGAAAATGGGAAAGTAGCCAGGAATTGATGTAATAACCAACGAAATGATCAAGAACCTAGGGACAACAGCCAGGACAAATACACCGAGGTCGAGGAGTTGTGAACTGTACTTGTAGTAATTCACAAAGTCAGTAATGGAACTGTCAAAAAAGAATGAAGGAAAAAAAAAACAGAAAATCAACTAGAGCCGGACAACAGAGGCAGGGTAAAATTCAGTTTTTCAAGAAGACCAAATGGAAACGTCACAGAGAAGCCGGTTCCAGAAAAAAAAAAAAAAAAAAAAAATGAGAGGAAAGGTGAAAAAGCTAAGGGTTTCGCCAAAACATACTTTCACACAAACAAGATCAGAGAAAGAGAGGAAATCTTTGAAAAAGTTGCAAATAAATCAGCCAGAAGTGAATTGTTGTGTGTGGAGGAGACAGATGGGCAAGAAGGTGACACGACATACGATATTACCTAGAATTATATTAAGGAGACTTTTGATAAGGCCACGCAGCAGAAAATATTTGACCTTCGCCTAGACAAGTTTATGCCTAACAGAATAGACTACACTCGCAATGGGAGGCACTTTCTCATAGTTGGGGCCAAAGGTCATGTTGCAGCATTCGACTGGCAGACAAAGAGACTACACTGCAAAGAAAATGTGATGGAAATTGTTTCTGATGTGAAGTGGCTGCATCAGGAAACGATGTTTGCAGTAGCTCAGAAAAAAAGGGTGTACCTCTACGACAATCAAGAAGTAGAGATCCATTATCTGAAACACCTGGATATGGCCTTAAGATTAGAGTTCCTACCATATCATTTCCTTCTATGTTCTTCAAGTGCCAAGGGATACTTTTCCTATCTGGATGTATCTATCAGCAAAGAAGTTGCAGGGATATATACTAAAAAAGGTCGACTGGACGTGATGGCCGTGAATCCCCAGTCGGCCATTGTCCACCTAGGACATCCCAATGGTGTGGTTTCGGTGTGAATACCCAATATGTAAGAGCCAACCGCAAAAGTCTTGTATCATGCCAGTGCCTTGAGGGATGTAGCTGTGGATGCTTCCGCAACCTACATGGCTACAACTGGTATAGATCGCAGACTGAAGATTTTTAATTTAAGAATGTACAAAGAACTTAGCCGATTCTAATACATCAGAAGCCACTGTCCATGACTTTTGTACTTTAGTCAGAAGGGAATTTTAGCTGTCAGCAGAGACAATGTGGTGGAGGTGTTGATTTGATTTGATTGATTTGATTTGATTCAAGAACCGACATCTCAGCACTCGGGGCATTCACATAAGCGCTCTGTCCCCATCTTCAGCAGCCAGCAAAGGGTTCCGATACTAATGGTGCCAGTAGCATTCTGATTAAACTTTTCCTCTGAGCCTCGAGCATCTGCCAGAACCTCTCGTCACTCCCCGCTGCATATATCTCACTAGGCTGTGGTGATCCATCTGCTCCTCCGAACTGTACACGCTCTCCCACAAGGCACTAAACACGTCTGCCTTATCATGTATCAGTATTTCACCAAGTTGTGCAGAGCCAGCCAGTCCCTCTACTTGTTCATTTCCCAACACACCTGCGTGCCCCGGTGAAAAAGTGCAGACAATAGTCCTCACCCGTGTCCTCCGCAGCGAAGCATACCACTCTGCACGAAGCATACCTGTTCTGATCTTCCTCAGCATGCTTTCTAAATCAGTTACAATCACAATATGTGTGTGTGCAGTGTTCTCACACCAGCGGAAAGCTGCAGTGACCGCCTCCACCTCCATTCTTAAGCTGGATGTTGTGGTATTATATGCTAGACTCTCCTGCACTAAACGTCGACCAATAAGTTTTGCTAAGAAGCCCCAAGCACTTATTTTGCCTCTTGACACTGAACCGTCTGTGTAAATGATCAAATCCTCTGGGCGAGCATTATCTTGAATTAACTGCTGAATCTCCATCTCTGTGGCACCTGCTGGCCAGTCTCTACATTCCCGGCTCAGCATGATTATGACTCTACACAAGTCTGACTGTTCAGGTGGCACTTTGACCCACTCTTCTCCTCGCCTAATGTTCTTAAGGATGCAAACTTGTCTGATTGTGTCTTCTGCCTGAGCCATCTATGACCTCCCTCTTAGCCGCTGACCCTTAACTGCACCAAGAGCTTCATGCAGAGGGTGGTCTGTGTCTGCAGCTATATTGAAATATGACTTCGCCTGCAGCACCTTGTGCCTATCCGCAACCGTCGACAAACCAAGGATGTATCGCATACACACCACAGAATGACCCGCATAGCCGCGTTCTGTATGCGCTCTAGTTTGTCCATCTGACTCTTTGAGACGGTAAGCAATCTCAGGGCATAATCAACTACTGACAGGATCAGGTGCTGATATAGTAGGAAAAGCATTCTCTGCTCTATGTTAATTGCAGCCATAGTCTTAAGTGCACTAAGTCCTTTTTGGCATCTCGTCACAACACTCTCCACATGGTCCTTAAATGACAGGCTCCTGTCAAATGTAATTCCCAGATACTTCAGTTTGCTCTCTCTATTGACGTTTCTATCATCTATCGTGAGACTTGGGACATTAGTTTTAACGATTCTGTTGTCCAGAGAACACCACAAAACAGACGCCTTTCCGGGTGGGCAACAGCCCTAATTTCTGCACACCACTCAGTCACTTTGTCTACTGTCGCTTGTAGCTCCCGGGCTGTTTGCCCCCCCCCCCCCCCCCCCCCGCCTATATGCTAGTATATCATCCGCAAAAGTCAGTATCCTTCCAACTCCTGGTGCTTCTAGGCTTGCAATCTTGCTCGTATACACGTTAAAGAGCACAGGCTAGATGGCTAATCCCTGTGGCAGTCCTGGGGCCAAAGTGCTTGGTTCTGTGGTCCATGAGCACAGTCGAAGAGCAACTCGACTTGAATACAGGACAGCTGCAACCCAGTTCACCAGCCATGGGCTGACCTCCTTCTTACTCAGTGCAGTCATTACGATGACGTATCTCACTCTGTTATAAGCATCCTCGAGATCCAGTCCTACTGCCATAGTTTCCTGTCTGTTCTGGAACCCTTCATAGACGTCAAAAGCAAAAGTGGCCGCATTTGCCCAAGTGCCCTTTCCTGGCCTGTAGCTTCCCAGACCTCTTGGGAGAAGCTTCCCCCTTTCCAAAAAATCTTGCAGCTTTACAGCAACTATCTTCTCCAATACCTTCCCAAATGTGTTTTGTAATGTGATGATTTTATAGCCACTGAGCTTAGAACGATCTTTAAAAGGGTTTGGTAGTGGGATTAGATAACTGTGCACCCAGTCCTGCGGTACTGATGCTGTCCTAATGCTCTGGTTAAAACTGTCAGCCATCTCTGCCAGGTCTGCATAGCTCAAAGCCTTCGTGTGACCATACCTGACTCCATCCGGCCCTGGTGCAGTGTCTTTTGCCTTTTTTGAAAATTTGTATGATATCTTCCACTTGTATCATGTCTTCATAATGCATATTCTTCAAGGTGCCAGCTAACTCCTTTCTAACTGCATCCCTGATGTCTACATCATTATGATCTGTCTGAGCTATAAACCTATGGAGAAAAGCCTCCCCCTTCTCCTTGTCTGTTGTTACACGCACACCATTGTCTCTACAAATTGTTCCGACTGTCATAGGCCGATCTTTTCTTTGCATCTGCCTTTGCAGTTTCCAGAATTTTGTGGTGCAGCTGTACAAAGATACAACCACCCAGACCCACACACTAGACAAGCCTTACATCTACCATCGTGCTGACAGGCTGGTGTCAAATCTCATGCTCTCTCCGTTTGAGGATGTGCTCGGCATAGGACACAGGTGGGAATTCTCCAGCACTGTAGTTCCAGGTGCCGAGGAACCTAACTGTAATGCAATGGAAGCAAATCCATTCAGGTCAAGGTCTCCAAAAATAAAAATTTAATAAAAAACAGACTAAAGTGCACATGTTGTTGGATAAGGTTCGGCCTGAAATGATCACAATAGATGGCCAAATAGGACAGGTGGATGTGAAAACTGCCATGAGGCCGCAGAGGAACGTCCCAAGAAGACGTACCTCAAGCCTGACAAAGTAGACTTCATGCCCAGGAAACGATGAAAGGAGCTAGCAGTGAATCAAAGATTGTCCAGCGAAAGAAGGGAGTGCAGGAGCAGTACTTGGGAGCTGCAGTGAGAGAGATTGTAAGGGGAAGCAGGTGGAAGGGAAGCTGAATACCAGAAACAAAAGCAGAAAGGATTTGGGACCTTCAGCTTTGGATCGATTAAAAAAGAACAGAGTATAAATGAATGATCTTGTTAAATGTTTTATGTGAGATTGAATTATCGTCATCATGACAATCAGCACCACACCGATGAACAGACTGGAAAAAATTAAAACGAGACAATGCGCATTATTCTGGGATGCACTAGAGACACCTCCTGTAAATCCATGCAATACCTCTTAGATTTCTCGCACAATGGAAAACAGAATCAAGCTATCCAGGGCTGTTGCTTTCCTCAAAGTGAAGTCAGCCCATCTAAACCCACTTTATGAGGAGTTATTCGAAGCAAAAAAAGAATAGGCAAATCTTCGATGGGTCGGGCTGAGGATGCCATCGAACATGTTTGCCGCCTTACTGACAATAATTGTGAAAATTATGCATCCCTCTCCAAACATTAATATTACAGTCTTGGTGGGAGCTGTAGAGAGCTGATTCCTGCCATTGTTTACATTTTAGTCGGAACACTGATTAACGAAAACATAGATGAAGTTGGTGATAGAGTTTACACAGATGGGTCAGTAATTAGGGGCAAGCAAAGTGAAGTGCATGGGCCTTCACAGTAAGCCCAAGGGGGAAACCATCAAGGAGATGAATGGCGCCTTTGCTGTTACAGCTAGTAGCCTTACAATGGAAACTATGGCTGCAACAAGGGCTTTAGCATGGCTTGGTACTCAAAAATTCACACACGTATGCACTCTTAGTGACTCGATTATTATGCTTTAAAATATCCGAGCTGGATTTATCAGGCAAAAATGGATTGAAACACTAAGCATTTCACGAATATCTGCCCTAACCTTCCTTTGTTCCAGGTCATGCGGGTGTTCAAAGGAACGAGTGTGCAGACTATCTTGCTGACAGTGAAGTTGCTATGGCTGGCCCAGTACTGGACAGAAGTGATGTTATCAATGCCATGTGCTGCACTTACCGTACCGAGGAGCACGCCAAAGGACATGACCCCATATCCCTGTCTAGACTGATGGACATGGGGGTGCAGCCTGGAGTTGCAAGAAATGAACATTTCACTAAGGGGACAAGACGTTTCATTAACCAACATAGAATAGGCGTCATCAGTCGTTTTACACTTTTTGAGCTTTTAAGGAGGAGATCGGAGCACCTATTAATCTGTCCGGAGTGCTATGATGATACTCCTTTCTAATCACTAATCACCAATAGGTGTGTCATCCATAAATGCACGTAGTGGCGGCATCCAGTGGTCCCCCGTCTGAAGGCCTAGCCCTTAGCTGGCAGCCCCGTCTAACATGAACTGCAAGGCCATATCGAACAGTGTTGGGGAGATCCTACATCCGACTGCTATTCCAACTTGGAGCTCAGTCCATCTCGTAGTAAACGTAGGGTTAAAAAGCGTATGGCTAACTTCAAAAAACATTGCTCTATAATTTCGGTGATCTGTATCGGTACGTGGAACATACGAAGGGTCTGCCCCGGTAGCTTATGGGGTACCGCCCAAAAGGCGTTGGCATGGTAAACCATATCACGTGCAATATGGTTTTCTCTGCCTTAGCCCTCTGACTAGACTCCCATAACGTGTTCGCGTGTTCAAGGCACCTGGAAACGCCTGTGATTCCACCTTTCTGAACAGTCGTATTTATGAATTTGTTCGCCATCAGATACTGTGTGAGCCTGCGAGCCATAACCGAGAAGAATATTTTGTCCTCATCATTTAGCAGCGAGATAGGTCTGAATTGGGACAGATTCGAGGAGTCTCCCTCCCTGGGAGTGTAGCCCCTGTTGGCTCTCTGCCACCGAGTACAAATGTGTTTTCGGCTCCACGCTAATCTTAGCAAGCTGTAAAGAATTTGTAGGGCTTTCGGGCGTCGCTTGTACACGACGTACGGTACACCATTGGGCCCTAGGGCGGACCTGCCGCTAGCTCTCTTTACAACGTCTTCGACCCCAGACCAAGAGTGAGGATTTGTTTTAAACGGTATTTTCGGCAACTCTGGCCGCTTCAGGCTGCTGGTGATCTCTGGATTATCATCGAGAGGTTAATTCCTTTTCCGATCTGAGTACATCTTCAGTAGATGTAACCCAACTCCTCTTTACTGACCACCAGAGTCCCAGACTTTGGCTGCTCGAACAGAGCTCGGGCAAACTGGAACGGGTCCCTAAAGAATTGCTTTCGTTCCCTGTTGCTTCTCATTTTGTTCGCACAGAATAGCCCAACGAGACAGAGGGCGCTGTGTCTGGCTCTCAGGTGCAACATAGTCCCTCTTGTTTACTGCCTGTAGCAGCTTAGAACCATTTTCTGAGTACGGTCCTGTCTGAACTGCACTTCTTAATATCCCTTGCAAAGTATACGCGCTTACGGCTTCTAAGAAGTAATTAATCAAATCGGGAACAGATCCTTACAGTCCGGTGCTCTATGATTCACGGGTGCCGTAGTTGTTGAACTCCCAACGCTCTCATCGATCAAGCTCTCCTACAATCCTCCAGTTTTGGCCAACATTTGCTGGGTTATTTATTGTTTCTGGACGCTGTCAGCCAAACTGACCACATGGGACACAATAGTAGCTCGATTAGTCCGCTGGGAGTTAAAACTAGTCCACTCCCCTCTAAAAACTATTGACTTTTTATCGTTGAGAATAAAAAGCCACCACAAGCATAGAACAGGAAGCATATTCAGAATGCGAGCAATTGTTAGTATACGTCTTGTGTAGACGCGAAAAGTATCAACATTTTGAATAAAATATGAGTTAATCCAATTATGTGTGTATCTATGTGTGTGTGTGTGTGTGTGTGTGTGTGTGTATGTGTGTGTGTGTATGTGTTTGTAAAGACATTTAACGCTTTTTTTTTTAAATTGAAAAATCTTAAGAAAAAAAATGTAGTTCCTTTAGGTGTGTTTCGGTACCTTTTCTAAAAAAAATGTTGGTACGCCCCCCCCCCCCCCCCCTCCCCCCCCCCCCCCTTAAAAAAAACGGCAGCCCTGCTCAAGAGCTTGGTAACAACTGGGGAGACTGATGTAAAACGAGTAAGAGAGAAAAGGAGCTGGCCACATTTATATGATAACAAGAAAGAAGGAAAAAAAAAAAAAAAAAGACCAGATCCGTGATTGAGATAATCTTTTGAGAGTCCGAAACATGTCAGCTTTGTCTTGTCTTTACAGCACGTGACGATAAAATTGGCGATGGTGGTGATGACGAGGAAAATGGCGATAATGATGATGATGGGGTAGTGAGGATGATGGTGGGGGTGGTGATGATGATATTGGGGGTGGTGATG
>CAJHNH020002620.1:0-82500 GCA_905116865.2 Candidula unifasciata | reverse complement strand
GGCTTGTTGAAACACATAAATAAAAAAAGCAGAATAACTTGCCATCTTTCCATAATGTATAGTACGAAAGATTAAGCGTAATTTTCGCTATAAATAAGCAGATTTAGTCGTAACCAAATAGTCACAAAATGCGATCTTTTATTCATTCCTTACGTCCTTCTTAGGACGTAATTTTTTGTTATTTGAAGCCCCACTCTGGCTATTGCCAGGGGCCGCAATATAGGCAGGTCATCATTATGGCCAAATGTCTGAACGCGGTTTCTGGGACCTCTCCACGGTGATCCTCATCCGCATGGTGGCACTTTGTGTCATCGGGTGTTTATCGCTTGTGTGATGTCCTGGTGGGGTAAAAAGCCAATCCAATCCAGTCACAAAATGCAGACTTTCGACTTTTTCGAGGGGAGGTTGTGGTCAGCTTGCCGGCTGACAGGCCTCTTAATGTTCTTAATATGTAAACAGTTAGCGGATGTCCTAGAGACCACAGCTCATAAATACTTCTTCTTATAGTCCTAATTTTGTAGCATAGGTAGTCACGTCTACCCACAAACTTCTGTCTCGATAACATGCAATCACTTATGGCACTGATGATCTTCCATGCCACAATTTTAAACTGTCCAAGGTCTTCTCTCTCAACCTCCCTCTGCTTCTCCTCCCTTCCTACTTACCCACTGGCACGATTTACTCCAGTTTTTTTCTTTTTCATGACATGACCAAAGAGTATAGATTGTCTCCTTCTGATGTGGGCAATCAGTTCTCTCCGTGAATCAGTTTCTTTCAATACATCTTCATTACTCTTTTTAATCTGTATGGGGTATTCTCATCATTCGTCTATAAAACCACATACCCGCAACTTCTAAATAATTTTTAATTAATCTACCAACTGTCCTTGATTCACCTCCATGTATCAGGATAGGATCTATATAGCTTGTACCTATTGTCTTTCTCATCTGAACTGACAAAGAATGATTTCATAGAACATTTTCCATTTGGAAAAATGCTGCCTTTGCTTGAGCTATTCTACATTTAACGTCTTGAATACATCTCCCAACTCGTGTTATCAGATTATCCAAGTACTTAAACGTATCAACTTGCTTGAGGATGGACCCATTTACTTTGATGTTGCGAAGTTTTGATAGTCCGGTTTGGTGATGTCAGCAGCAAACACCGTCAGATGGAGATGGTCCTGCTCCAGCAGTCTTTCTTAGACGTTTCATGCTACTAATTTGGAGAGGTTGGCTCAGCTCCAGCTCTCTATTTACACTCTGAAGGACTGCTGCTTCTCCAGTTTTCGGTGTTTAACCTTCCCACTTGTATTGCAGTCTATCTATTACTAGTTTTTCTTAACTTTCCTTTCAGTTTAGCTTTATAAGAGTCTCCTTAATTAGTAGGTTTCTCTTTGCTCCCCGTTCCCCCAGATGGTGAAGAATCTCTACTTTAATTTTTGTTTTTGTTTTAAAGTATGTCCGCACGTTAGGGCGTATTCTTCTCACACATGAAAAGGCATTCCACTGGATAGATGTCAGCACTCATTTGTGTACACTTGTCAGTCACTTTATTAGCTGTCGCCTGTAGCTCCTGGACGGTTTGTTGCCCATCTCTCTCCTGCCTAAAAGCGACAGTATAATCTACAAACTTCAGTATTCTTTCCATCATTGTGATAAATTGTTCGTAGCTGTTTCCGTGTATTGTTACAGATTATAATCGTAGCGGTTGCCTTATTTTTAATATAAACAAAGAAATTGTTATAAATATGGAAAATCTTTTCGTGGTTTACATAAGCGACATTGCTAAATGCTGTCATCAGAAAGTCTACATCTATAAGTGTTTTATGGAACCAGTGCTGGTCGATGACTTTGCTGTTTAGGTGGTCACCTCAAAAGCCAGTGGACAATGGTTACATTTTGACACCATGCATGAACGAGTTCTGATTAAACAAAAATATGAGATTAGATGAAATGACATGTGTAGGTTTGTATGAACTTGGAATTAAAATAAAGAAGCCTGATGTTAGCGTTCATGTGAAAACTTGCATTCAGCTCGGTAAGGAGATTATAGTCAGGACTGGCTGTGTATACGACGAACCAAAATCATTTGACTGGATTATAGTTATGGAGTTGTTTGGAAGGTAACGATGGAATATGCGATTGGCGAAATAAAATGTAGAAAGTTATGGCGTTGGTCTAGCTCTCCGGCACGCAGAAGTCATCCAGAATATGGATCAGAAATCAGATTGCTGCTAAGATCTAAAATAGCTAGATTTGATAGGATTGATAGAAGAAGAAGAAGAAGAAGAAGAAGAAGAAGAAGAAGAAGAAGAAAAAGAAGAAGAAGAAGAAGAAGAAGAAGAAGAAGAAGAAGAAGAAGAAGAAGAAGAAGAAGAAGAAGAAGAAGAAGAAGAAGAAGAAGAAGAAGAAGAAGAAGAAGAAGAAGAAGAAGAAGAAGAAGAAGAAGAAGAAGAAGAAGAAGAAGAAGAAGAAGAAGAAGAAGAAGAAGAAGAAGAAGAAGAAGAAGAAGAAGAAGAAGAAGAAGAAGAAGAAGAAGAAGGTAATTAGTGATTAGAAAGGATTATCATCACAGCACTCCGGACAGATCCATAGGCGCTCCAATCTCTTCCTTAAAACCTATACAAGTGTAAAACGACTGATGGCGCCTGTTCTGTGTTGGTTAATGAAACGTCTTGTCCTCTTAATGAAATGTTCATTTCTTGCAGCTCCAGGCTGCACCCCCATGTTCATCAGTCTAGACAGGGATATGGAGTCATTTCGTTCGGCGTTCTTCTCGGTACGGTAAGTGCAGCGCATGGCATTTATAACATAACTTCTGTCCAGTACCGGGCCAGCCATAGCAACTGCAGTGTCAGCAAGATAGTCTGCACGCTCGTTCCCTTAAACACCCTCATGACCTGGCACAAAGATGAAGGTTAGGGCAGATATTGGTGAATTGCTTAGTGTTTCAATCCATACTTGCCTGATAAACCCAGCTTGGATTTTTTTAAGCATATGCATCGAGTCACTAAGAAAGCATACGTGTGTGAATTTTTGAGTGCAAAGCCACGCTAAAGCTCTTGTTACAGCCATAGTTTCCATTGTTAGGCTACTAACTGTAACAGCAAAGTCGTCATTCATCTCCTCGATGGTATTTCCTCTTGAGCTTACTGTGAAGGCCCATGCACTTTGATTGCCCCTAATTATAGACCCATCTGTGTAAACTATAGCATCACCTTTATCTTTGTCTTCGTCAATCAGTGTTCTGACTAAAGTGTCAACAATGCCAGGAAGCTGCTCTCTACAGCTTCCATCAAGTGTGATATGGACTGTAATATTAATGTTTGAAGAGGGAGGCATAATTATCCATTCATTTCCAAAATGAAAGTGAACACGAATAAGAAACTCTCTTAGTGGATTTAGAGAAAAATAAGGACAAGCCAGAAATTGTCTGGGAAAATATTTTGCTCTCACTAATACATTCCACAGACTGTTTTAGTACTGCTTTTAATCGTTCAACACAGCAATGCACAAAGAGAGTTGAGGAAGCATTTCTTTCACACACATTTCTGCAAACTGTTATGTTGCCCAGCCATAACATATCAACTGTATGGTCTGAGCAACAAGTTTATTTTAACAATTAAATTACGCAACTGAAGAAAGGCTTTGCTAAATCAGCGGCTGTCCTACCACTGTCTATATTGTCGAACTGAATAACTATTTCGCAGACCGCACCACTAGTTGACACATACCTCAGTACGGTTGAAATTGATTAGAAATTTCAGCTGCCTCATCCATAAGAAAAGCAACAATTTCTTCATGCATTACTTTAGCTTCTTTTTTCTCTTGTCGTCTCACTGATACTAGTTTGTAGCCAAGTCTCGCGGTTTTCTGTATTTGTCTTCTCAGGTGGCTGGGGAGTGATAGATTTGCTCATTTTTTACAAGTTTCCACCACCACCACTACCAACACCAGCACCGGCACCACCACTATTACCACACACATCACCACCATCACCACCATTACCACCATCACCATTACCATCAACACCATTACCACCATCACCATTACCATCAACACCATTACCACCACAACTATTATCACTATCACTACCAACAGCACCACCACCAACATTACCACCATTATTACCACCACCACTACTAACAGCACTACCACCACTACCACCACCACCACTACTAACAGCACTAGCACCACTACCAACACCACCACCACTACCAACACCACCACCACTACCAACACCACCACCACTACCAACACCACCACAACCACCACCTTTGTATTTCTCCTTTTCTTTGTCCAAGATATTCTGAGAATCTTTCTATAGCATTTCAGCTCAAAAGCCCCTATTCTCTTTCTTAAGGACTGGGAGATAGTACACGACTAGCATCCGTATGTTGCTACAGGGAAGTTGCATGCTCTCAAAATTCTAATTTTGATCTCCTTTCTGGTGCTTAACCATAGTAACACAAACGGTACATAGAAAAATAAACTGTTCATTCGCTGGTGACGAGGCTAAAGAAGATGAGCTTAGATGATACATTTCCTCTTCCGCCTTTTATCTCTTAAGGACACGGTAGATGATCTGGGAGAAAAAAATGTGTGGGGCGGGGGGAGGGGGGGGGGGAGTAGCGTTTACAACACAGGAATCGAATTTATTGTGTTTATCATGAATTTACAAGGTAAAAGCAACAAACGGAAACGCAAAAAAAAAAAAAAAAAAAAACTTTTAAATCGGAGACGGAAATTGGTGAAATGAGAAGTCTTTGTTAGCGGTATGTTATGGGAAATCTTTGTTAGCGGCATATTATGACAAAACATAGGGAGATTTGAAGACACATTTTTTGTGTGTGGATTCAATTAGAAATTTTTTTCAAGTCTTTTTATTCCTCGATATTTAAAACAACAACTCAAACACTTTTTAAAAAGCCCTGGCAGTAGTAGTAATAGCAGCAGCAGCAGCAACATCAGCAGTAGTAGAAGTAGTAGTGATGGTGGTGCTGTTCATGGAGATGCTAGTACTGTTGATGTTGGTGGTGCTGTTATAAATGGTGGTTGTTGCGCTGCTGTTGGCGGTGGTACTGTTGATGATAGTGCTGTAGGTGGGGATACAATTGGTGGTGGTGTTGGTGGTGTGGTAATGGTGGTGGTGCTAATGGTGGTGGTGGTGCTGTTGGTAGTGGTGGTGCTGTTGGTGGTGGTGGTGGTAATGGTGGTGGTGCTGTTGGTGGTGGTGGTAATGGTGGTGGTGGTGCTGTTGGTGGTGGTTGTAATGGTGGTGGTGGTGTTGTTGTTGGTGGTTGTAATGGTGGTGGTGGTGCTGTTGGTAATGGTGGTGGTGGTGCTGTTGGTGGTGGTGCTTTTGCTGTTGGTAGTGGTAATGGTGGTGGTGGTGGTGGGCTGTTATAATAAATAATAACATTTATATAAACAGATGGAAAAAAAATTGGATTTCGTTTTCTTGCAATGTAGAATTGAAGTTAAACTAAAAATATTTTTAAAAAAAAACTAACATCAGAGAACCTCGCCTATAACATCACAACGTCTAGCATGTGAATGGAGGGTGGAAGCTTCTTCCCGATGGCTAGAGAGTACAGCGCAGAATGTTCTAATTGTAACGTTTTCGCCGAGCATGCTTCGGAAAAATATATACCGGTGTTTTACGCCCAGAGCGCCTTGCAAGTTAAATCAGAAGCATATCGTGGATTTTGTACCAAGGGTATTCGTGTGTGTGTGGTGACAGATGGGCAAGCTGATAGACGGGCTGCTACCGCCCCTTTGTGTAGGAAGCTGCATTATGATAAAGCAGACGTCTTGAAGGCTCTCTCTCTTGGTTCGAGTAAACAGTGCAAGAGAGCATCCATTTCTCAAGAGAATTATTCAGATGAGAGTGCGCAGAGGGTCTGAACGACTTTCTACTTACTTCCCGCATGAGAAAAACAGGCGAATTTTTTATGTGGTTGCAACTGGTACCCACACTATGGGGATTCTTCGTTGGCTACGGTTAAAGGGAACGAGCACGTATGGAAATTTCCCAAGTGCAAAGATCACAATTCTTGATTCAGTCATTTCCCCTGTCCTCGTTTTTAGCAGGGGCTTCGACACAAAGAAAACAGTGGGGGGGGGGGGGAGGGTGGGAGGGTGTCGCAAAGGCTCCTTAAATTTTATCTACGGGCAGGGGCCTCAAGCATTGTTTAAGTCCGCAGTAATAATAATAGTAATAATAACAATTGTTATAAATAATAATTATTAAAAATAATAACAATAATAGTCCTATGCTGAATGGCTAACAAAACTTTTTATGGAGGGGGGGGGAGGGGGGGGAGGGTATGAAATGTAAAAAAAAAATACTTAGAAAGACCTGGTTAGGAGTGATCACTTAACATCCTTGTAAATAGTTTGGTTAAGAGGTGGTTCTGTGCCCCCCCCCCCTCTTTTAGAAATTGTGTGTGGGCGGTGGGGGTGGCTGAGGATTGCGAGCACCATTTTCCCGCACCCTTGTCTTTCAGATCAGCATCGTTTCGACTAGTTTGGAGCGCTAATCGATCGCGTTTAACTTATTTATCTGTTACTTTAATTATCTCGGAGATTTTCTCCGCAATTTTCAAGTTCCCAGTGCAGTATGAGCGCCAATCAATATCTAATGAAAATCTCAAAGTCTGACGTCGCGATTCAGAGAATGATCAGTATTGGTGTATTACGTCATAGCTTCACGCGCAAACAAAAAAGAACCGAATTCTTACACTGACTGATGTCTACAAGAATGTGTTTAGTTTATTGTCAACCTGCAGCGTGTGAATCGCAGACATGTATCGTCATCGTACTCCGTCGCCTAGAAGGATAAATGTTGTGATACACATGGTTTGTACTTCTCAGGAAAGCTAAGGTAATATGTATCGAAAGCAGATGACATTGACACATTCCTTCTTTCGAAAAGAGAATAGAAAATTTGGCTCTCCTTCGAACTTCGTTCTAATATTATGGCGGCCATAAAATATCCTTACGGGGCTCAGTTCTATTAAAATATGCCGGCTTCGTATAACGAAACAAATGCTCTACTCTAACAGGGTCTCAGCGATATGTAACTTGCGGACCTGTTTCTGTGACTGTGCCTCACAGCCGACCGCGCGGCGCGGATGTGGGCTAAACTAGATGGCTGTGACTCACGAGCAGCAGCTACCACATTTCCTGCAACTTCCTCCAATTAATTTGAGTCCCAGGCACCTAGTTTAGCTTCCCTTCCGCACCGCGCATAGCGACGCGAGGGATACACTCGTCGGTGTTTTTTCTAGCGAAGTTGGTTAAACCTGACTTTCGCGGCGGCCGGGTGACGAACTCCTTGTGGTCCGGGTTCACTCCCGGGGGTAGGCAGAAAAGCCACATTTCTCCCAGATTTACGGTACCTATAATGGAATTAAGGTCGAAGGATTGCGATATCCATAGTACCGAGCCAAAGGGTTTACAACTCATGGTTTCTGGATACGTTAAAAAAAAAAAAAAAAAAAAAAACGCGTTTTGCGCATGCCGAAAAGTGTGATGATACAGGTCGACAGGTCTGACATCTACCGCTGCTAAATCCTCAATCGGACGAACAGTATTGCTAATCTGCGTGGGAGCGCGTGGTCTACCCGCTATATCGCTTTTATCGTCTGTAATGTCTCGAAATTGTCAATAGTCGCTATTATCGTCTGCTCGTTTAGTCTGCAGAAACGCTCGAAAGTGTCAATGGTCGCTTTTATCGTCTGCTACTATCGTCTGCAATGTTGCGCTCTTGAAATAGCCAAGTAATCCTCGTTTTGCCGCGATTTGTTCCTTGGCAGAAAGTCCGCCTGAGCCCTGTAAGAATATTTTATGGCCGCCATAATATTAGGACGAAGTTCGATGGAGAACCGAAAATTTAATATTGTCTGTTCAAAATCACAGTGAAGATCAAAATCTTTTCTTAAATTTCAACAAAACGAAAATAATGTCCACACATAAAACTGACTATCACCCCCCAAAAACAAAAAAAAACAAAATGATGAAGAAATTGAAAAATGTCACACACTTTGAATATCTGGGCTCTAAAATAAATTGCAATGGAGACTGTTTGACAGAAATATACTTCTCGTCCTTTTTAGGATGAAATTGTTCCTTATTTGAAACCCTACTCTAGCTCTTGCCAGAGGCAATATAGCTCGGCCATAATTATGGCCTAATTTCTGAACGCGGTTTCTGGGACCCCTCCACGGTGATCCTCATCCACATGGTGGCATATTGTGTTAGCGGGTGTTTATCGCTTGTGTGATGTCCTGGTGGGGTAGAAAGTCAGTAAGTCAGTTTGACAGAAATTAAAAGGAGGATGACCATAGCAATGCAAAGATTAAACAGCTTAAAAAGTATATGGTTAAGCACCAGCAAGGAGATCAAAATTAGAATTTTGAGAGCATGCATCTTCCCTGTAGCAACATACGGATGTGAGTCGTGGATTATCTCCAAGTCCTTAAGAAAAAGAATAGAGGCTTTTGAGTTGAAATGCTATAGAAAGATTCTCAGAATATTTTGGACGAAAAAGAGGATAAATACTGACATCTTGAAAGATCTGAACATCAAGGAAGATTGGCTAACAAACGGCATCCTGTCTCGGAAGCTGAAATATTTTGGTCACATCAAGCGCCACGATGGATTGGAAAAAAGTATAGCAAAAGGCATGGTACTAGAAAGGAGGGGCAGGGACCGACCAATACGAAGATGGATACATGATATAAGTGAGTATGAAAGTGCATTAGACGGGAGAGCTTGTGAGAGACCGAGTTTCTTTCAGGCAGACCGTGATGAGAGCGACGTTCTGCAAAGGACCTGCTATATGATGATGATGATCGGTTGTAAGTTGAGTTGAGTTTGCATGAACTTACATCACAGCACACGGGACATTCCAATAGGTACTCTGTCCCCATCTTAAGCACAGCCAACGAAAAGGCTCCGTCCCCATCTTAAGTACAGCCAACGAAAAGTTCCAACTCTGATGGTACCAGTAACAGTCTGATGTATGTCCAGCTTGTCTTTCCTGTGAGTGTAGAGCGTCGGCCAGATATCTTGACCACTCCCTGTTGCACCATTTTTTCTTCACATTGTAGCAATCTAATCGAACCTCTTAACTGTTCATTCGCTACAAAAGGGTATACAATATACAATATCTAGCTTATCATACATCAGTTTACCACCGACTGGTGGAGAACCACACGTACAGAATCTAATTACACGTGGAGTGAAAGGTTGCGCTGTTGCTCTTTCAGCATTCTAAAACATTTTGAATACATTTCTGCAGATAACAACCGACCCCATTCATCTCTGTGCTTGGCCTTCTCTTTCCAGGTGGTGACTCCAGTTGGTTGTTAAGTCTGCATGTGTATTATCACATCAGTTTTGTTAGTCTGTCTGGTGGTCTACTTCCGTCAATTCTTTTGTGCTCGCAGATTTTGCTTCACTATTACCTGATATTATCCCTATATTTAGCAACTATTATACTCACAACGGCTAGCATGAGAATGGACGTGGAATCAGTTACAGCAGCTTGTCGGTGGAAGCGGCTGGCCGTGTGGTAACAACGTCGGGCTCTCATGCTCTCACACTTTTTTCATCAGGCCAAAAAAAAAAAAAAAAATATATATATATATATATATATATATATATATATATATATATATATATATATATATATATATATATATATATATATATATATATATATATATATATATATATAGCGGCGTCCGTGGCTAAGGCGTTGCGAGTCCGACTCGTAATCCAACGTACCGTTATCGAAACCCACTGCTGGCTGCGTGGATTTTTATCGTGGTACGGGACGTCGCAGGTCGACCCAGCCTAGAATGGGTACCAGGATGGGCTGTCCTGGGAAAGCAAAGACAGCCGGCGTAATGCTGACCACATTACCCACCGAGTGCTAATGGTCTGTAAAAATATGGGCGCTCTTCCCATATGCCCGATACGCCTAACGGCGTGGAAAGGGATCTTTACTTTTTTTTTTAACTTTATATATATATATTCGCGGCACGCCTACCCTTAAAGCGGTTTGAATACTTGAGAAAATAAAAAAAAAATTAGTGGACATTTTATGTCAAGCGTATTTGAACAAATTCTTGATTGTTGCCGCGGCACACCTGGTGACGTGAGCAGCCTGGCCAGTCGGCTGGAGCATGGAGCCGGTCTTGGTCTATCCCGGATGCACCCTTTTTCTTCTTCTTCTTCTTTTTCTTCTCTCCCACCTTTTACCTCATCGAAGTGTCGGGGGGAGATGTAATGTTCGTTGATGAGCTCTGTCAAGAGCACTAATAAGACTGATGTTCATTTCTGTAAGGCTGTTCTTAATGCCATCACTCCATATTTTTCGAGGTCTTCTACTCGCTCTATATCCGTTGTAACGTGTTAGTGTGGCTCGCTGTGATGGATAGTACCAGGGCATTCTTGTTAGGTGTCCAAACCACTTTATTTGTTGTTGTTGTTGTTTTTTTTTTTTTTTTTTTTTTTTTTTTGATGATCTGTAAGTCTGACTTTATTCCTAGCATTCGTCTGATTTCATGATTTCGTATTCTGTCTTTCCTTGAAACTCCTGCAGCTCTTCTAAGGCATTTCATCTCTGTTGTCACAATTTTAGGTTCATTGGAGGATGTAAGTGTCCACGTTTGGCATTGATAGCATAGTGTTGGCCAAAAAATAGTTTTGATAAGATTCACTTTAGTACTCTGAGGTATCTGCTTGTGTGTCAACAGGGGAGATAGTTGACCCATTACTTGATTAGCTTTGGCACATCCGGAGCTAATTTCTCTGTCCAGTTTTCCGTCAGATGTAAAAATTGCTCCCAAATACCTAAATTCCTCTGTTCGCCTCAGGGTGTTGTTTTTTTATTTTCTACAGATTGATAATCTATTTATGCTTCCGCTCTGCTCACTCACCTCCAACGGGCTTTGAAAACATCTCGATTGACATACGTCAGTTTACTACCACTCGGTGCAGAACCACCCAATATATCCGACTTTTCGTTTTTAAACACACTTGAATCCCCTAGATATAACATTCAAAGGACGCCAACTGTGAAGCGATGCTTCCAGTCTGCACGGAACCTTTCTGTCTGCACCTTTCAGTTTGTTATAGGCACAACACATGTAGGCAGCCGGTTAACGAGCCAACAGAAGGGCACAGTGACTTTTCCACTTCCATTCTTAAGCTAGCCAATTATCAAGAAAAAAATTGATTAACTAGTCTATGATACTGATATTAATGTTAGGGGAACCACAGTTGCGATAATTTGTCTTTTAATTCTTGTTATTACCGATTTTATTTTTAAAAAATAATAATAATCAAGTGATAGTTATCAACTGTCATTAACTTTTAAGTAATTTTATGAAGTAGGTATCTGAGACCTATGGTTTTCAAACGCAGTTCATAATTCCCCAATACTCGTTTCGATTACCTGGGTGGCAGATCAACAGGACCTGCAGGTTTCCCACTGTAAGACTAAAGTCTACTGGTGACGTAACAACAGGACAAGGTCAGACGCCCGTTGAACCTCCGAGGAAGTTATGATTAGAGCACATTTAACGGCCACACCAGCCTTGGGCAACCCGCAGGCCTGTCATGAGTAAGGATTCCCTCTTTGCCTTTGTTTCCACAATGGTATCTTGAGTTCAATCAATCAATAATTATGTTCTTTACAGAAAGTCGTTCTGTTCACGGTACGCTTAATAGTCGTTGACTCCCTAGCCGACTCCCAACCATGTATGATACCATAGCCAATGCATCTTCAGTTTACTACATCCAAGTTCGCGGAGGTCACCCTCTGCCTCATTTTCCAGAAACTGCACCCGCTACCATTGTTCTCTCCAGACCACCATGGCGCTTAACATGTCCAAAGTACTTCAGCTTTCGGCAAGGGCTACTGTTTACCGGCCAGTTGTCTTCGATATACGGTTAGGTTAGTTGCGTATCCTTTACAGGACGTTGTAGAAACAACCCCAACAGCCCCTGGTTGTTGTGTGGTTTTTCTAATCAAATTTACGTCCAGTAGTTTGTAATTGCTTTCTGGACAGTCAGCCTTCTTGATACCACTGTCGAAACCAACGCAATTCGCATAGCCCGCAGCTGGGATCGAACCCAGCATCCCGGCATTACGAAGCCTTCGCATCGACTTAGCCACAGAGCCGACTTCGATATACGGTATACCCTTTATAATCAAAACTAGTATTTATGGTATAGAAAAAGCATCTATTCACTTTATAATGCAGACGTTTTTGATTCTTAAAATTTTAGGAACTAATGAAACCGTCACTTTAAAAGGATACAATGAAGAAGAGTTCCCTACAAATTCAGCAGCTGTTCGAAGACGACTCATCAACAAAAACTACGAATGCAGCGCAGAGAAAGAAATCGGAAAGTTCTGGTAAGATCAAACAGTCCGCAAACTTGGTCAATAAGTCCGTAGGGACCGCAAACAAACATTCATCTCAGACAGCAACAGCATCTCACGAAAAGAAATCCAGGGGCAGGCACGTGCAACAGGATCGTACAGTGATGACGCCAAAGACAACGATCACTAAATACGGGTATGTTTTAGTTCTTCTTCTTTTGTCAAAATCTGCTTGTGCCGCTAGGCGTCGCAGTCTATCAGATGATCGGCAACCGAGTCAGGGCGCGCTCAGTCGCTTCATATGCCGTGATGTTATGAAGTCTCAAGTTGTCCGTGACTCCTTAATCCATCTTCTTCTTGGTCTTACCCTGCCTCTTGGTGTTTCGATTTTCATGTTGTATGCTCTTGATGCTGGCATCGTTGGTTCCATTCTCATTAGGTGACCAAACCATTTCATTCTTTGCTTCTCAATAAATTTAACGATGGGTATGGTTCCAATAGTTCTTGTAATCACATCGTTTCTTACTCGATTTCTTCTGGTTTTATTCGCAGCCATTCTCAAACATCTCATTTCACAGGTTGTTAGTCTTCTCTCGTGTTCTTTTGTTAATGTCCAAGTCTGACATTGATAACCTAATGTCGGTATAAAGATTGTATTTATAATTTGTCTTTTTATCTCAGCTGGGACAGCAGGGTGTTTTAAAATTGGGGCAAGCTGGTATGCGACATTGTTGGCTTGTTGGATTCTTGCTTCGATCTCTCTGTCTATTTTACCATTGAATGTAAAGGTACTTCCCAAGTATTTAAATTCTTGCACTTGTTTTAGGCTGTGATCTAGAATCTTTATGTCGATGGTCTGTTGCTCTCTACTTATGCTCATGGCTTCTGTCTTTTCAGTATTGATCTTCATATGATGCTTGAGGCAACTGTCGTGTAGTAGGTTTATGTGGTCTTGCAGCTGTTTACTATCACTGAAATATGCCTTGATCGTCGGCAAAGAGCAGCTCATTGAAGTCCTCCTGTTTATCGACATCTGTTGGTGTTATGTCTATTTTATTAATATTGTCCATAAATATTATGAAAAGTAAAGGTGATAATACACAACCTTGTCTTACTCCTGATGTTACTGGGAACCAGTCTGTGATGCCAGCTCTTGTTCTAACGGCGCTTTCACTTTGTCTATAAATAGCCCTAACACAATCTAAAATTGTTCCATTTATACCGTAGTTTTCAAGAACTTTCCATAATAAATTTATGTTTACTCTATCGAAAGCTTTTTCTTGATCTATGAAAGCGATATTCATTTGATGTCTGTGTTCTATTGTCTTTTCGCTAACTTGTCTTAAAGCAAAAATAGCGTCAGTACACCCTCTTCCTTTCCTAAATCCGACCTGTGATGGGCTCAGGATCGGTTCTACAACGGATCTAATTCGTTGTTCCAGAATTTTGGCAAACATTTTTCCTACGTGGCTTAGAAGGAAGATGCCTCTGTAATTGTTACAATCTTGCTTATTGCCTTTTCTTTTCCAAATTGGGACTATAAGGGCTCTTTGCCAGTCTATTGGTACAGTTCTTTCATTCCAGGCTTTCCTAAATATGTGGAGTAGCCAGGTGACTCCAATTTCTCCACAAGCCTGTATTGCCTCGGCTGATATTCCATCAACACCTGATGCCTTATTTTTGGGATTGCATCTGATTTCTTCTCTGACTTCTTGTTTGATTATTGTAGGCTGTTCCTCGTTTGTACATCTGGGTGTGAATGGTACTGTTTCCTCATTTCCTGTTACATTCAGAAGAGTCTGAAAATATTCTTTCCACCTTTCTCTGATCTTGCCCTCCTCATGTATGGGTTTGCCTTGACTATCATTGACATATTCAGATGACTGGAATGGTTCATCTCTAGTTCTCATTTTTGCAATGGTTTTGTAAAACTGTCTACTAGATTTAGCACAGATTTTGGTAAGATTTTCCCCATACATGATCCAGGATGTTTCCTTGGATTGTTTAATTTTTCTTGCAGATTGTCGCCTGGTAATTCTGTACTTGATATAATCGTCATCTGAGCGGGATCTTAACCATTTCTTGTATTGCTCCTTTTTACATTTCACTGCTTGTTTTACGTTATCATTCCACCAAGCTGTTTTTTTCCTGAACGTTCCTCCTGTGTATCTAATACCACAGAGTGTTGTTAGGCAGTTCAGAAGAGTGTTCTTAAATTTTTGCCACGCAGCTTCCATGTTGTCACTTGATGTTAATAGCTCAGCCATCTTCGCCGTCATTTCTGCCTGTACTTCTGCTTGGTTGTCTAGATTGCTTAGGTGTCTTATGTCAATCATTGAGGTACGTACTGATGTTTTTGGTTTTTTGTTAATTGTTGCTTCGCTTAGATATACGATCAGCGGTCGATGGTCTGTATTTAAAGAGATGCTAGGAATTACTCTTGCGTCTTTTTACTAAGCTTCATGTTTTAGTTAAAGTAACAATATTGAGATCGTGACGTGCATCTTTTCCAAGGCAACTTGTTGATGTATCATGGACTCGTACTCAATCACTGAGAAAATAAGTTTTGAAATGAAATGCTACTCTTTTTCTCCTCAAAGGGTTACAAATTGGGCACACAGGCTCGTCTTTCATTCGGCCCTTCCAAACACCCGTCTTTCACACTGCAGCTGTATTTTATCAGAAAGTTTGTTATGTTTATATGATAAAATGCATATTATAAATATCAAAAATGAAAAAAAAAAAGAAAAAAAGAAGAAAAAACACAAAAGCATAGGTGGTAAAATGCATGCACACACTACCGCACGCACACACACACACACCCACCAACTCACTTAAACACACACACATACCTTCACACACACATAAACACACCCCCTTTCACCCACTTACACACCTATATACCCACATAGACACGCACATTCGACAAACATACAAACATACAGATATACACACGCACATACAGACACCCCCATAGAAACAAATGCAAAAACACATACACACAGACAGACATACGCGTACAGACCCAATGCCACACAGACACACACATGCGACACACACACACAAACCGGCATACACACACACACGCAGACTCACACACGCGGACTCACACAGGCACATATGCACAAACACACACAGACACAAACACACACAGATACACGCACACAGACACGCTCGAAGACACGCACACGCACACACACACACAATCGAAAGCATACAGGGCTGGGAGAGTGGTGGTGGAATAATTAGACCATCATCCAGTTTATCTTCTTTTTCTTCTGCGTTCATCTGAAGTCGTAAATGAGTTGTGCCCGATTACAACATGGCTGCGATATTTGTTCTTTTCAGCTGACACATCCACTTCTGCAGGCATTTGTTGTCTGGGTTAACCTTCCAGTTTATAATCTCTGACTATTGTTGGATTTTTAATATGCACAGTGTATGTTTGTCGCTTTCGTTTGGAAAGGCTATGCGTCCAGTCTCACTATAAAAAAGACCAGAGAGGCGTGCGATATTGTTAGAAAATTCCCAGCAGAAGTCGAATACAACGGTGAGAAATGGAAATGTCTACCATTCTCATTGCATCGTTAAATAGCATATGTGAAAGACATACACCTCATGCCTCTATGTGTAGGACATACACCTCATGCCTCTATGTGAAGGATTTACACTTCATGCCTCTATGTGAAGGATTTACACTTCATGCCTCTATGTGTAGGACATACACCTCATGCCTCTATGTGTAGGACATACACCTCATGCGTCTATGTGAAGGATTTACACCTCATGCCTCTATGTGTAGGACATACACCTCATGCCTCTATGTGAAGGATTTACACTTCATGCCTCTATGTGAGGGATTTACACTTCATGCCTCTATGTGAAGGTTTTACACTTTACGCCTTTATGTGAAGGACATACACTTGACGCCTCTATGTGAAGGACATACATTGCACGCCTCTATGTGAAGAACATACACTTTACGCCTTTATGTGAAGGTTTTACACTTTACGCCTTTATGTGAAGGACATGCACTTTACGCCTCTATGTGAAGAACATACACTTCATGCATCTACTGCAGAATACGGCATGGTTTTATGCTTAGATTTTGCTCTATGCGAAGTTGAATACATCAACTAGTATGTCAGTTAACTATTCTGTGAGTTAACTGATCTATGATTTGCAGATTTTACAGGCAAATAACTATTCAGTAAATTAACTAATATTTGAGTTAATAATTCTATGCATTAATTATTAGACGAAATAATTATTGTTGACTATTTCACGAAAACACTATAAGACAAGTTAATTATTTTAGGGTTATCTATTCTATGATTTAGTCGCTAATCGAAGTTCCAGATTTAGTCACAAACAGGTCATCATATAACGGTTCCTTTCCTTAGCCAGTGGAAGTCACTAAGAATGGCCGTCACTGTTCATTTGAACAACTACTGATTAAAATATCAGTCCCAGTAAGATTAGGTTCGCACAGGCAAAGTAAATTCTTAAGGCAGCTGTGAGATGTGCCAACACTAGCAGCTTTCTACAAGAACTGCAGCTCACTTTGATGCTGTCACAAAAGCTGACATTTGCACACTCCATTCTGAACATAATCGGCCGCACGCTATTTTTTTGCCGCTCACAACACAGAACTGCACACTGCACAAGATTTTTAAAAAAGTTCACGTGAAACCTGCAACTCACAGAGTCGTACCAGACACTCGACTGAGTAGCTAGTAGGGCTGTACCGATTAGTGATTTTCACTATTCGGCCGAATACGAATAGCTGGACCAACTATTCGGCCGAATACGAATACGAATAGTGAATCATCATCATCAGGTGCTTTGCCGACATGTATGGGTGATTATGCCCTGCCACAATCTGCGATTTCCTGCAGCATGTATTAGTTTGTGTGCTGACACAACTCCATGCCATGCAACAAGACTGTCAAGAATCTTCTCTCGTTGTCTTCCTCTATCCCTCCTTCCACATATCTTTCCAGTGGTCACCACATGTTCCATTTTCCCTCATCGTATAACATGGCCGAAAAATGATGACTGCCTCCTTCTGATGTCTGTTTCTTCTTTCTTCTTCTACGTTCGACCTCAGTCATGCTGAACATTAAGTCCCGTCTGGGTCAAAAATAGGGTTGTGCGTTTAAGATCGCCACCGGTCCCACATAGCTTCTCTCGCAATGTGGATCCCCTGGGCCAGATCCACAGTCTTTGCTGGGAGAGGTAAGGGCAGTACTGCAGTATGTGCTCAGGGGTCTGTTTTTCTGCTCCACAGTCACAGGCAGCAGGTTATTTTGTGCCTATTCTGTACAGGTGTGCTCGAAGACCACAGTGTCCAGTCCGATGTCTGTGAGTAGTTGTCTTCGGGCTCCCGCCTCTTTCAAAACAACTTGGTTGCTTTTTTTTTTTTTTTTGGCTGTCCAAGGTATTTTAAGCATTGTTTTGTAAAACCACATCTCTGAGGCTTCAAAATATTCACAGCCATATGTTAAATCTGGATGTATGTAACAAGCAAAAAAGCATTAGCTCCCCCTCCCCCCCCCCCCCCCCCCCAAAAAAAAAAAAACACACACACATACAATCGTTCCATGTTGTCAGCATTAAGGCAGCTTCTTGTCTCACTGAAGGTATTTCCAGCTGTACTAAACAGACGTTCACTTCGTACGCTCGTAGGTGGTGCACAAAGTAACGCTTGACAATATGAACCAAGGTGGGAAATCTTGATATGTTCATTTTCCACCAGTCAGAAACGGGTGTAAGGTAACTACTATTCGTATTCGGCCGGACCGCAACTATTCGGCCGAATACCGAATAGTTAATATGTCCACTATTCGGCCCCGAAGCGAATACGAAGCGAATATTCGGTACAGCCCTAGTAGCTAGACAACAGAATCTTTGGACTGCCAAGTTAAAAATTGGAAAATTGCATCCGAAAACCGGGACGAAGCGGAAATATTTTATAAGTGAACTATTCTATAAGTTTAATACTGAGCTGATTATTAAATCCATAGGTCTAGAAAGATCACGAATGTAAAGAGAATTACCGCAAGACATAAAAAAGAGATAATCGAAATATTTTGGTCAGACATAAGACTATTGGAGGGAAAGGTCGAGGGCAATAGAGCAAGAGGTAGACATCGATACAAGTAGGAGGACAAAATCAAGAGAAGGACAAACAGCAGTCTAAGATAGTCTACAATCAAGACAAGAGACAGCAAATATTGGCGATCAATTGCTGCTAACCTTCTTCATGGAGACAGTTGATTGAGTTGAATATTCTATATATTAACTATTTCAATATTTATTCCATTAACTGTTTTACGCCTCAGCTCTGCCCAAATACCAGTTTTATAAGTTATTTTCGCTGTTGGCTATTCTATGCAGTGCCTACTTTATTTTGGCTAACATTTGTAAATGTGTACCTGAACTTTAAAAAAAAAAAGTAAATAAAAGGTTTTTTTTAATGCAAACTCTGCAGGGAAACCTTATCTGTCTATGAGCTCGACGAAATCAAACTCTACCCTAAAATCTACTGTTTCGGCCAGCACGCCAATAAAATCGGCGCAAAAGGACAAAGCTCCAGCAGCAAGAACAACTACGACTACGACGACAGTGAACATTTCTACAAAGTCATCCCAAATGACCACATTGGCTACAGATACGAAATAGCAGACAGACCGCTGTTAGGACAGGGCACGTTTGGACAGGTTTGATGCATGGTGTCTTCTTTCTCTTTCCCTTTCCTTTCTCCAGTTACATCATCGAAGTGCTATAAGCTCTCTCAAATGCTTTCTGCTGGTAAACAGTGGTTTCGAATCTTTTTAGATGCCCGACCCCCTAAATATATAGCACCCCTCCCCCTACCCCATCCCTTGTTCCACGACTTTTAAAAAAAAATGTTACTTAAGAGGGGAAAAAAAAGCACTATTAACAAGAACCGGGTTATGCTATTAATTCAATTTTTAACGGCAGACGTACAAACTGCTCATTGGGGAAAAAAAGTATGTTTTATAAATAGTTACAAACAAACAATTTTTCATAATTAAACTAAAATAATTTGTAGTATAATAAATTATTACAAATACAGATGAAATTTCGAAATTGCTTAATTTTTCCTTAAAACTTTTTTTGCTCGCCTCAGGCTAAAAAAAAATTCTTCTAGTTACTCTTCAAAAATCTAAGGCTATTCTTGATGCTGTCGTTTCATTGTCTGCGTGATCTCACCCTTGATCGGAGTCCATGATATTTCTTCAGTGTGGTTCTCTGTGGCAGTTGGTACCAGGGCATTCTAGATGTATGGCAAACCATCTTATACTTCCTTTAGTTTCAACTTCCCCTCACTTCCACTCCCCATTTTGTTCTAGCCCCACATATTTAATATCCATATTTTGTCGAGGTTTGTGTGTGTGTGTGTGTGTGTGTGTGTGTGTGTGTGTGTGTGTGTGTGGTGAACTAGGTTTCCAGGCACATATATTCACTAAAGTATTCGGTTTCTAATTAATATCCTACCCCCAGATGACATCACAGGACAGTCCAACATTTTAGAGGGTGGTAAGACTGGGTCTTCAGGCTTTCTTATACTTTTAACTACCAAAACCACTCGGAACTGGCCCTAAGCCCAACCCATTTACGTCCCACGAGAGAGTGCAGCCTAGGTCCCACGACTGCATGCAGCCTATCTACCAGCCCTGAAATATTAGACTGTGCCGTGACCTGTGGATTTCTCCTGTTTGGGGAAGGATATTAATAAAGCACCAAGTATTCTACAGCCCCACTGTGAAGACATTTCAATATCCTATCCTATCCTATCAACTGGTGTGTTGGTCATGGTGACAGTTATGATCCGCTCAAAATTGGTGGCCACCCTATTCCGGAACTCCGCTACGCAGATGACACAGTCCTCTCACAGTGTAAAGGGTATAGAAAATGTAATATCGGCTGTCCAAAAGCACAGTGAAGATCAAAATCTGCTCTTGAATTTAAAGAAAACGAAAATGATGTATGCAGGCTGTCACCCAAAACACAGTAATAAATGACGAAGAAATTGAAAATGTCACAAACTTTGAATTTCTAGGCTCTATAATAAATAACAATGGAGACTGTTCAATAGAAATTAAAAGGAGGATGGCCATAGCAATGCGGAGATTGAACAGCCTTAAAAGTCTATGGTTAAGCACCAGCAAGGAGATCAAAATTAGAATTTTGAGAGCATGCATCTTCCCTGTGGCTACATACGGATGTGAGTCGTGGACTATCTCTCAGTCTTTAAGAAAGAGAATAGGGGCTTTTGAGCTGAAATGCTATAGAAAGATTCTCAGAATATGTTGGACAAAGAAAAAGAGAAATATTGACATCTTAAAAGATCTGAACATCAAGGTAGATTGGCTAATAAACAGCATCCTTTCAAGAAAGCTGAAATATTTTGGTCATATCAAGCGATCTGCGGATTAGAAAAAAATTATAGCAGAAGGCGTAGTACCAGGAAGGAGGGGCAGGGGCCAACCAACACGAAGATAGGCACAGGATATAAGTGACTCCTTGAGTGTGAAAGTGCATGAGGCAGGAGAACTGGTGAGAGACCGAGTTTCTTTCAGGCAGACTGTGATGAGAGCGACGTTCTGCAAAAGACCTGCTACATGATGAATGTTGGTCATGGTTGGAGCCAGAATGGCAATACAAAAGGATGTCTTATATTGTGCCTTTGTTGTGTTCTTTTTAAACGTCGACCATTTATTACCACTGTAGGAATGTATTTTGAAGAGTACTGTGGTATATAACACATCCTCCAAGGGGTTAATTGCATCCTCATCATCAACATTTACAATGTCATCATCATCTCAACCATCCCGTTGAGCTGTTTATGCGTCACATTGGACTGGCAGTCGATTCCTCTGTACTTCTGTACTCCCAATACACCTGAAGGTGTGGAAAGAGGTCCTTCGCTGTTTGTGTGTGTGTGTGTGTGTGTGTGTGTGTGTGTGTGTGTGTGTGTGTGTGTGTTTCACCATAATACTAAAATACACAAACACATAAGCGATTAGATGAAATAAATGAAAATCTGACCTCTTTTTATCTTAGAGAAGAGGCGAGTGCCCACCAGGATAGTGCTGAGAGGACGGGAGAAGAAGAGATCATAGGTTTAGTTTAGTCGACGGATCACATCATGGCACACCGGTGTAAGCCATAATTGCTCCGTTATACTTCTAACTCAAGCACCCGCGAGGATCCTGAAATACTTTGGGTGGATTTTAAACTCCAAATTTTGTCCTGGTAGCGCCGCTAGGCTGCTCGATATTTTACGTGCGCAGCAATACACACGGGCATCCAAACTTACTATCCAGAGAGCAGGGGAAATTACTAGAAGTTCAACTGACAAAAATCCTATCCTTCACCGGGCTTTGAATCCGGGACCTCCAGCCCTCGAGGCGGATGCCATACTTCGAGACCACGCAGACCCCCGGAGAGAATACTATTTGGAAGGAGACCACTTCCCACTAAACTTCTTAAATCTGAAATTCTAGTGTTTTTTCCTTGTTTTGTATCCCCCCCCCCTCATTTCTCTCTCTCTCTCTCTCTCTCTCTCTCTCTCTCTCTCTCTCTGTCTCTCTCTCTCTCTCTTTCCTGCATAAACCAAGTTGATGCTCAGCTGGTGTGACTTTTGCTAAAATATGCCCGGTCATTCCAGATAATGCTATCACGACTTGTATGCGCTTGACTAGGCTGGTACTCCTCTGCAAAGTTTAAAACATCCATCCAATTGGCAAACATTTTCTTGAATAATGAAGTTTGGACTTCATCTGTTTCCTTATTTAAACCTGAAGAAAGTGCAACCATCTTAGTCTTGTGCTCCTCCGCCTCTAGTTGCTGAAGTTCCTCAATGGTCAGCTCTTCCCTGTGTCACTCCACTAACTTGTGTCTTGACTCAGTTTGACTCATACCAGTTCCAAACAAAGGTCGAATATGAAGCAAAATGTTTCGCGTCTAAACAGGGCTAAACAAGCTGAATTTATTATAAAGCATACATATGCCAAGGTACCACTGTTTATATAAACAAGTAAAAAACGGGATTATGTTCAAACTATGAAGACTATGGTGTTTATGGCTGTAGTCCCACTCACACACAAGTACATACTCGTACACACATGAATTGCACATTTTGCAAACTAAAATACAGTTGCTATGTATCGCAGGTAATTAAAGCATACGACATGAAAGAAAGACAGTTTGTGGCTCTGAAGCTTGTAAGAAACGAGAAAGATTATTTGAAGCAGTCTCGGGAAGAGCTCAGGATACTCCACGTGTTAAAGAAATACGACATTGACGGGACGTTCAACATTGTCACCGTTAAGGAATTCTTTATGTAAGTACCCCCAGGAAACGTGTTTCTTTTTTATTTTTTTCAATCTTTTGACAGCGAGGGCACGTTTTACTTTTGTGTGTGTGTGTGTGTGTGTGTGTGTGTGTGTGTGTAGCCTATTGAATTCCCCATCGGTGGACAGATGTGCTGAACCACTTGCATCGGTGCACTAGGAACCACAGCTCAAGACCTATCTCAATTATCCTAGAAACAGGTTCTAAAAACGAGAATCATCATCAGTACCAAGTGCCCTGCCAGGTTGCGTGGGCGTTCATGCATCTCCACAGATCTCGATCTTTGGTGTTTTTGAACAATTTCGCTGATGATATTCCTCTATGCCACTGTCTTAAGACATCCACTTTCATTTCACTTGATCTGCCTCTTCTACTAGGGATCTTTCCAGTCGTCCAGATATTTTCCTTTACTCCTTTTCTCATCACATGACCAAAGAACGATGTTTGTCTCCTTTTCATTTTTATATATAATGTTTTACTTTCATTAGCCATTTCGAGGCAATCATTGTTAGTTAATTTCACAGTCCTGGGAATTCGCAAAAGCGAGAAGGCATGAATAATATTGTTCTGGACATGGAAGCTTACCATAAACAACAAATCAAGAGAGATTTTTTAAAGAACTGAAGGCTATAACATGAGGGCATAACACAGCATAGAAGGAAACAGGATAAATAATACTGAGGAAATATATAACAGATGGAAGGAATACTTTGCCGAACTGTTAAATTGTGAAACTCCACAAAATACTTATCCACAGGAAGAGATACTAACATGTGAACCAAATACTGAAGAGCCTGATTTTGAAAAAAGTATTGTATGTAAAAATGTAGAGAATACAACATAGATCTTTATGCTTGTTTTATTGACACAAGACATTTGACTGTGTCCAGCATTATAAATTGTGGAGTAATATGAGAAGTATCGAGTTTCCAGCGCATTTAGTGCAGTTAATTGAACAACAAACAGTCATCAGAGCAGATGGTGAAACATCGGATTGGTTGGAGATTTTAAAAAAAAATAGGGGGGCGGGGGTGCATTCTCTCACCATGCCTATTCAATATATATGCAGAAAACCACCGCTTAAGCTCTACATTGATAAATTACCTATTGTTAATGTAACGGAACACTGGCAGGTAAGGATCAGTGTATCAATCAGTCAAATAATTTAACTGTAACCACTTTCAGGTAAGGGTAAGAAAACACTGCTGCCTTCTGCCCTGATCAGTTTAGCCATATTTTGATTTAAAATACGAATTACCGAATTAATTACCTCCCTAAATTTTCAGGTTTCGCAACCACATGGTCATGTCATTTGAACTGCTGGGAGTAAATCTGTATCAGGCGCTCAAACTGAACCTGTTTCGTGGACTGCCAATGCCAAAGGTACGGGCAGTTGCCAGGGCAATACTCAAGAGTCTTGAGCTCTTATTCAAGCTGCGGATAGTACATTGTGACGTGAAACCAGAAAATATATTGTTTCGGAAAAACGGTGATTACAGTTCTGTCAAGGTAGGCGATCTCAATTTTTTCTTGCGCTGTTTGTTACTCCCATGCCTCGATTACTCTCTACAGATTGGCTAGTCACCATTTGGAGCGTTGCAAAAAGCACGAACTGCTTAGCTCTAGCGACGACGTCATGTATCTCTCAAACAGATTCTCTGTCAAAGAGAATACTGTTCGTCGGAACTGAACTCACAACCTTTAAATGTCGATGCAAACGGCTAAATCCCTTTCACACAGAGCCCATTTGGTAAACCAACTGATAAAGATAGACGTGGTTGGTCAGAGACAAGCGCAGCTCGAAAACTGATTAGATAAATAGACATAGACTGTCATAAGGAGAAATAGACTCCAGAATTTAGTGACTGGCTAAATTTATAAAAACTGGGCAACAGGGAGGCAAAGATTTAAATTTAAGGAATCTTCTTCTTTACGTCCTCTTTTACCGCTTCGACCATAGACAGATCGTGGTGCTGTAGAGTTTCTCTGATGTTATCTTCCCAACCTGTTCTTGGTCTGCCTCTTGCTCTACGTCCCTTTCCTCTTTTGATACATGCCCTGTATGGTATAGCATCAGAAGGCATTTTCTCCAAATTGACAAACCATTTAGTTTGAAGTCTTTGTAAAATTTACTATCTTCAGTAAATGTTGTTCCAAGATATTTAATAAACTCAGATGCCTGTTTAATATATGTGTGCTCAAATGCTAAGTTTAAATCCTGCTTCTTTCTTCCTATTGGCATTTATTCTATCTCTTCGATGTTGATTCTCATATTTTTTAAATTCATATTCTTCATTCATTGATGAGAGTAGCTGTTGAAATTTCATAGCTGTATCTGCAACCAAGGCCTGGTCATTAGCAAATAGTAATTCGTGCTTGTTACTATTATTCTCGTTTCTTGGCCTGGCATCCTTGCTTATGCTGTCGATGTAGGCGATAAACAGGAGTGGTGATAAGACAGATCCCTGTCTTACTCCAGATGTTAATCTGAATGGTTTAGATGCTCCCTGGAATGCTTATATCTGGAATGCGTGGCCATATAGATTGGGCTAGACAAGAGCACTGATCGCATGGCGATGATTAAACTATTAAATAATTTATCAGTAATAAATGACATTTATTACATTTATGTAAGATGAAATTACTTACTTATAAAAAAAATACTTTGATTTATTACTTTTTTTTCGTTGTCAAATTCTTATTTTGATAAAAATACGTGGTTTTATATTTTTTTTCCCCAGTTGACAATGCAATTTTTCGATAAAGGATTTTTTTAAGAGTAGCATTTTTTTTAAACGTTGTGGTTTTTTCGGGGGGTTGGGGGGGGGGGGTTGGGGGGGCAAATGGTACGTTATTTTATGGTTGATAGCTGGGTTGCGATATCTTCCTTTTTCGACCCACACATTTAATTTCAACAAATCCCTAATTAATCACCTTTTACGACAATCTTGTCATCATACACGGGGTCTAGTTTCTCCATCGCCCCCTCCCCTACCCACCCAGCTCCTCTCTAACTAACTGTGGCCCTGAAACACACACAAGGATCTCCATAATTATTAATTTTAAGTTGAGTGACTGCAAGAAAACGACAAGTGTGCAGAAAATGTTGCTAATTTGCTGCAGTTGAAATTTTATTTGACAGCCAAACAATATGTAATCTAAATGACTTAAAAGAGGCTACGGCACAAGAATAAAGGTAAGAAAAAACAGCAAGGATTTGTTTACAACAATGTAAATAAATATAGACTGGATAATTTAACGATTGCAACATACCGGCGACAACAATTAAAGAAGCTACGTGGCCGTGTTTTGTCATTGACGGAAATGTGCCAGAAGTTGAACTATGGAGAAATGAGAGATCATGGTATGGTTGTATTTTATGGGTAATCTAAAGCTTTATCATGAGTTTATACAGATATTATGAATTTTTCTGGTTTTACGGAATCCTATGCGAGAGTTTATCAACACACAACTACCTACATTATAAACAATATAACTGTGCTACGTGGCTAAATGGGTGAACGGAATTTCTTACATTTTTACCTGATTAGTCTTGTCACTGAAATGTTAATCCTACAGAATGCATATCTGTCCCCATCTGTATAAGACTGCAGGTTACATTCTGTTGGCGTAGTCGTTACCCACATGTGTAAGTTCTTCGTGGGAAAGACATTGGCTCCAATTGGTAAAAACAGTTTACCTTTATATTATTAAGTGGCTCTTTGTAAAGGACTCTTTGTTCACGCCTCTAGGCGTATTGGGTATATAGTGCTAGACCTAAATTTTATAGTCCAATTGGCACTCGGTGGGTGATGTGGTCAGCATCACGCCGGCGTTTGTTCTGTACCCACACATGACTGTTCTCTGAAAACTAGTAGACTTTGGCTCGAGATGTTACGAACAGTTCAACTTTCTCATGCATGTTTGTTTTTTTTTTTTGTTTGTTTAACAGCCTGTAGACTTTGACTCGAGATGTAACTTACAGTTTAACCTACCCAAGCGTGTTTGTTCTTTGTAAAACAGCTTGTAGATTTTGGCTCTAGTTGCTACGAACAGAGTCAGATCTATCGTTACATTCAGTCTCGCTACTACCGGGCACCGGAAGTCATCCTTGGATTTAGGTATGGCCCTGCCATTGATATGTGGAGTCTGGGCTGTGTCCTTGGTGAGCTTGCGAAAGGAACTCCGATCTTTACGGTAAATTTTTATTTGTTACAGTTCCTCATTTCCTTAGTTTTCTATGTGGCTTATACATTTGTGTTATGGTATTACAGTGCAGTCATCGACGTGTATCAGGACTTGATTCCTACGGTGGGTAGTTAGAAATAAGCCTGTTTTCATTACTTTGACACAGTGGTGCAATAGCTGTATCGGGTAAGAGATTACGGCCTCACCATATATTATCCCATAGTTAGCAGTAGATATATTGCAGCCGACGTGCATTGCCGAGCGACGCAAATTTTTTTTGTTTCTTTGGGATGCTACCCGCTACCCCATTGTGTTTTTATACATCTGATTCAGTGATCTGTTGTTTTAATGAAGCACGGTCAAGATTTTTCCGTCCGACAGACAGTGGCTGTTGCATTTTCCTAGACTGAAAGGATATAATTTTGTCGCCAAGCTACTGAGTTGAGTGTTTGACGTGACACTGTGAGTTGCGGGTTTCATTCGAAATGTTTTTCGACTGTGATCTACGCGATGTTATGAACGGTAAATTCAGAACATGGCGAATGGCAGTGGCCTGTTGCTACAGAATTGCTGGTGCCTTATATGATTAAAATAAATTTCGTGTGCAACTACTGATCTGTTTGTAACTGCTGCTTTTGTTAATGATGATCTGCATTTCTAATACGGACTTTTCGTGCTAGCAATTCAAATGGCTGCCTTATGCTTTTAATGCGTGTGTTACTAGTAAAATTGATATGCTGAGAATGCCATCTGTGTCAATTTTGCCACAGGGGACAGTGATGGACACTGTTTTTTCCTTTGCATAGAAGAGGAGCCACTATCGGGTGAACCGTTTACTTTGAAAGTGAAACTAAGATGCCAGATAGTTAATTAAATTATTTGATTAAACGAAGTAGTATGACGTAATTTAAACAATTTATATTCCTCGTATTAACCCGACCGATGCCTGACCAGCAACCGAGGGAAATGGATTTCGGTGTGATTTATACAACTTGATGAATTTAACATCAGTGTCTCCAGTCACAGAATTGCAATAATTGTCAACTGTTAATAATAATTTCAAAAACTGAAGCCATCATAAAAGTATTCTTCTTCTTCTTTCGTTCGCTTGAAATAGATTATTTATATAAGCAATTTTGTCTCTAGTATAAACAATTCACTGTCTTTTGTAATTCACTCAGCGACCCGTAAAGTTTGACTTGCACCGATGTTTCTCTTGGCCAAAAATTTTACCTTGATATGTTGTATTTGGGACAGTCTTGAGAGACATTTTCTGTTGTCTCAGTTGTACTGAATACAACTCTAAAAACTAATCTAGCGGGTCCAAACGAAGCTTTCTCAAGACTTGTTTGTATGATTGGGTAATACGAGTAGCTGTAATTCCTGACTGGCTGCTTGGCATATGCAGGCAGATATCAGTGGTAGGTATTATTACATCTTGCTGGCCTTTCAAAAACTAGTGATACTGTGGCGTCTAATCTGTCAGCTTGAAATTCGTTTAATTTAGAGTGCGAATTGCACGTCAGATCTGCATTCTATTAGATCTAGTCGCGAGATGTGAATCAGCGTCATTGCACACGGTTATAAACCATAAGTGCTGTGCCACCAGTACGGACAGCTGATAAAACTGTCCGCCTGTGTCGCCGTTCGCACGTAACTCTTAGCTACAGCGACGTTCCTCCATTTACCCCAGAGTGTCAACTCTGGTACCCATTTCCTAGAGGCTGGGTGAACTGCGGGAACCACCCGGTTTCGAACACCGACCGTGGCTGCAGCGAGTCGCAGCTGGATTTAAAATCGAGCTTCTTATCGACTGCGCTAACGCGGCCCTGATTATTCTATTAGAGCATTACCATATGCTTTATAGAAATTATATGCAAGCAATGCTTTTTCGAGAGAACCGCTTATAAAGAGAAAATAACTATAATGAGAGAATCGCTTATGATGAGAGAATCCTTTTTAATGAGAGAATCCCTTATAATGAGATAATCGCTTATGATGAGAGAATCCCTTATCGTAATCATAACCATAGAAACCAAGCAAAAATGTCAAGTTTTGTCCTCTTTCAGCTGCCCGATGGCCTGCTTTTTTGAAGACGGTTCCTTTGCTATCTGATTTGAATTTGTTTCTGTGTGGCGATTATTTACGCCTAAGCTAGATTTTTTGCTGGTACATAATGTCTGCGCGGTCAGACTTGGCAGGCGGTTTTTGGGAGTGGATCTGGCAGCCCTGAAAAGGATTGCCACTTTTGCCTGGGGCAGCCTGGAACGGGAATGTGGCTGGGAATCCCTTGTAATGAGAGAACCACTTATAAAAATAAAATCACTATATTGAGAGAATCGATTATTATGACAGAATCGCTTATAATGAGAGAATCGCTTATAATGAGATAATCGCTTAGAATGAGAGAATCGCTTATGATGAGAGAATCCCTATTAATGAGAGAATCGCCTTTGATGAGAGAATCCCTTATAATGAGAGAATCTTTTATGATGAGAGAATCCCTTATAATGAGAGAATCGCATATGATGAGAGAATCCCTTATAATGAGAGAATCGCATTTGATGAGAGAATCCCTTATAATGAGAGAAAGAAAAAACTTATAAAGAGAAAATCACTATAATTAGAGAATCGATTATGATGAGGAAATCCCTTATAATGAGAGAATCACCAAGCAGGCACTAAAATTAAAAACAAAGGGAGCGGATAAAAGAAGACGTGCAAGTAAAACCCAATGGCGAACATTATTGGTACATCAGGACAACTATGATGATGATGATGAGATTGGTTGTAATGGTTTTTGTAGTCTTTCATTTGTCCATATTATACATAGTGCCACAGGTTAACACACGAAATCATTTCTCGCATGATCTCTTATTTTCCCGTCACCAAGTGAGATGCAATTTTTCGATATTTGAATCCCCACCCTGGCTTTTGCTGGGTGCCCTGAATATAGCTAGGCCCCAACTGTGGCCATAACGTCTTATAGGGGTTTCTGGGACCTCTCCACAGGTGATCCTCATCCACGTGGTGGCACTTTGTGGGTGCTTATCGCTTGTGTGATGTCCTAGTGGTGTACAACAAGCAAGCAAGTCTGATCTCCCTTAGTTTTGCTCAGATCTTTATTAAAAATCTAATTCCTCACATGGTTAGTTGTCTTTCATTTTCTTAGTCAAAGTCTAAGCCTGACACTGAAAGCACAAGGCTGGTATAAAGATTGCCTTAATAATTTGTCATTTGGTCTCTACTTGGATACAAGGGTGTTTCAAATGCCGTAAATTATTTTGTGCGGCACCCCTGTTTAGACCATATAATAAACTTCAGAAACACATACTTCAAACAAACTTATCTTTAATGAAGTTTAAAATTTTAAAAAAAAGAAGTAAATACTAAGATCTTTTTCCACACCTACAGGTGTATTTGTCATTAAGGGCTAAACCTATATTTTATGGACCATCACGCCAACCGCCTTTACTTCCGAAGACCCAGTTAAGATACCCATTTAAGGTTAAGTTAACTTGGAAGCCGTCAGGACTTGTTACCACGACCTGCACCAACAACCTGTAGACACGCAGGCGATCGTCTAGCCACTACACCATAGCAGCTCTCGTATCTGTAATAAAAAAAAGTAAAGTTCTCTTTACCACGCCTTTAGGCGTATTGGGAATATAAGGCTAGAACTATATTTTTATAGACTAATCAGCACTTGGTGGGTGATGTGGTCAGCATCACGCCGGCCGCCTTTACTTTCCAGGACTACACTCAGTACCCACTCAAGGCTTGTCTGTAATGAAGCACTTTAAAATGAAATTTCTGAACAGGGAGAAGATGAGTTCGACCAACTGGCAGCCATTGAGGAAGCACTTGGCCCTGTCCCTAGCAATATGGCAAGTAGGATTAAACACCGACCGCCACTGAGGAAAGATCGAGGACCACCGGGCAGCAAGCCACTAAAGACCATTTTGACTGGAGACGATGTTTTCAAGGATGTACTCAAAATGGTAAGATCAACATCTGGTTATTTGTTATATGAAACCTCTCTGCGGGAAGGTCATAGACATAGTATTAAACGTTGTTGATAACATGGACTAATTACTCTGGCTTTACTGAATCTGAGCCTGGAATTCTGGCTGCAGGACTGGCACAACCTCGTCAAAATGTACTGGGACAATTGTCTTTCAGTTTAGCTAACGTTACACTGATAAATTCACCTGCGTAGTGCGACTGGTATATATTTTCATGATCGTCGTAGGGGTAGAGATCGGGGGAAAGTTGGGACTTCCAGAAAAGCATTAAACATGTGAAAAAGCAACAGAAGCGAACTACTTGAAGTGCGCTGTGGTTGTGAACTGGCTGAGGACACTAGTCGACCAGACGCCCTAGCGGGCGATCTAGACAACTGTCGTGTGGCCATACCACATACCACTGATTCTAGTTATTGTGTTAGACAAGGTTAGTTGCGTATCCTTTACAGGACGTTGCAAAACCAACTCCAGCAGCCTCTGGCTGTTGTGTGGTTTCTTTAGGAACATTTACGTCCAGTAGTTTGCCATTGCTTACCGGACGGTCGGCCTCCTGATACCACTGTCGAAACCAAAGCAAGGCGCATAGCCCGCAGCTAGGATCGAACCCGGCACCCCGGTATTACGAAGCGTTCGCATCGACTTAGCCACAGAGCTGACATTGTGTTAGATAAACTATACGCTGTTTGAGAGTCGCCGTGCCGTAGCGGCTAGTTGCTCTCTAGTGGATCGGAAGGTCGTGGGCTCGCTATCTGGCGGAGCCGTACTTTTTTCAAAAATGACCTTTACTCCCAGGTCGACCCAGCAGTTCCAGGAAGTAAAGGCGGCCGGCGTGATTGCTGACCACATCAGCCATCTTGTGCCGATTGGTCTATAAAAAATAGATCTAGCCTTATATGCCTAAAGGCGTGGAAAGGGGACTTTAGGTTTTTTTAAAATCTTTTTTTTTAAATATGCTGTTTGATTTAGAATGATGTCGGAGGCGAAAATAAGAAGTAGAATTAAGTACGTCCTTCAGCGCAAGTTGAATAACCTTGAAAAACACACGCTCCGACCTTGCCACCTGCCTCTCGACCCCTGACATATATGGACCTTGCGCTATATCTCCAGTTTACAAATGGCGGCAGTAGATTCAGCTTGTGAAAAAAAAAAAAAACTGAAAAAGAAAAAAAAATGGCTGCGGAGGGAGCGTTATGTAAAGGGCAAGATACTTGACGCTAAAAAAAATAAATGCTTTGCGAAGTAATAGCGGCTGGTGTGAAATTCACCACTTCGCCAATCGTGCCTTTATTTTGCTGTTTAAAAAAAAGCAGGGATTTTATGTTCAAAGAAAAAGAAAGGTGCCGGTACTCATAAAAAAATGTCTAAGAAAGGTACGGATACTCACCACAAAATTATATTACAGTAGCATTGCATGCAAGATGCATTTTTAAAAAAGTACCGGTACACTTAAACTCGCAAACCGTAGAACCCAATCCGAAAACCAACTTTCAACCTTCAGATGAGGAAAAGGCTTAACAGACAACCCTTAACATGAATTCGAAAACATCTCCGTCGTAAGGTGTGAATACTATTGACACTTGCCCGGGTGTATTCTGACACAAGGGACCTCATGCACAACTATGCACAAACCAGAAGAGTTTGAGACACATTTTCTCCTTATAATGCTGGTTGCCATTCACCTGCAAGGGCCCTCTTTGTGTGGCTATTTCTCCAACCCTGGGTGTTTTCATAGCAATTGCACCTTTCATGTCTTGTATTCATCTTTGCGAGGTCTGTCTCGTTTTCCGTTAACGGTATCCTCCATCACCGTTCTCTCATGGCCCCATGCCGTTTAACAATACCAAAGTTTCTCAGCTTTCTATCTGTCTTCTTTTACCCCACTAGGACATCACACAAGCGATAAACACCCGATGACAAAATGTGCCACCATGTGGATGAGGATCACCGTGGAGAGGTCCCAGAAACCGCGTTCAACCATTAGACCAGATATATGGCTGGGCTATATTGCGGCCCCTGTCAACAGCCAGAGTAGTGCTTCAAATAACGAAAAATTTCATCCCACAAGGCGATGACAGGATATTCTCAGCTTTCGGGGCAGAAGACTTTTTATAGGCCAATTCTTCTCGAAGCTCAGATTATGAAAGATGTCGTGTTTTCCTTTTTTTTCTTGGTCTATAGTATTCTAAGAAATGTTTTCTGTAGCATTTCAGTTCACAAACTCTGATTTCTCCTTCAGCGCTTGAGTAGGAGTCCGTGACCCACGTCCATTTTACTGATCACAAAAGTACCTATCAAAACCATAAACAGCCGACAAAGCCAACATTTAGCCAAATCAAATGATAAGTCACTAACATCACGTAGGTAAGGCCCTGTGCAATGCTTTGCTCGGGGGACCCATAACGTTGTTATTTAACACAGCTTTGGTCTAAAATAACATCTCGTTGTTCCAGATGTTGGAGCTTCATCCTGATGTCCGACCCACGCCAATGGAGTTGCAAGACCACCAGTGGTTTAGCATTTCACTGTCTGCGCTGGACAGGAAGCAAGCATCGCAGATGACAGCCTCTTCAAATACCAGCTACACTCGGAAATAAACGATGTAACACACAAGAACAAAGGAAACTTGGGGAGAAAGTTGTGACTACTGAAGAAATCAGGAATAATTTGGCAAATATTGACAGATGGATAGGGATATGAAACGTTTATCTTATTCTTCACCTTCTTCATCACCATCACCTTCTTATTATTATTATTATTCGTCTTCTTTTTCTTCCTCTTCTTCTTCTTCTTCTTCTTCTTCTTTTTAAACCCCTAAAAAGGCGGTTGTCACGCTGCGTTGTGGTTTACAGCTAGGCTTTGACATCTGCACTCACGACCCAATCACATCCCTCATGTTTCACCTTTTACGACATGCTTATATAGGTGCAGGATTTCTAGACTTTCTTTCCGAAAATGGGGCTCAAGAACCCACACGAGGAAGTTTATATCTGACGCAAAAGAAAGTGAAACACTGAAAGTCGTAGGCTTATGAAAATAAAGGCCATCAACGTATGGTCAAATGGTGCCTTCACCTCATTCACGGAAACACTCATATCTTAGTGTCTTCTAGCCAATCCCTCATAAAAGGATTTACAAATAGATGGGTCTCGATCTACAAGAACCAACAAAATTACAGAATTCACATTCCTCCAGTTTTCAGCTTTCCTTTTGTTCTTTGTCTCGCCGGTACTGGTTTCTGATAGTTGGTCGATAGTTGGTTCAATACCTATTATTGTTATTTTGCTTACCATTAAAACCAAAACTCTCGTCTCTTAGGTTTGTGTTCTCGGTTCTCTGCTTTATGGCAGTGAGACTTGGTCAGCTTATTCGCACTAGGAGAAACGGCTCAATAGCTTTCACATACGATGCCTAAAAAGAATACTTGGCATTAATAGGCAGGACAAGATCACAAATGCCGAGATTTTGGAAAGAGCAGGCATTACAAGTTTACTCAATGCTACGTTGTACAAAGGCTCAGGTAGCTGGGTCACCTGGAGAATGAAGGATGGCATGAGGACATCCTCTATAGTGTACTAAAGATGGGTGAAAGATGTTGAGGCCGACCTTTACTGCGATAGTAAAATGTGCGCAAGCAAGACATGAATGATACAAGTACTGAGGTGGAGCTCATGGGAACAAAATGCCATAGAACGTGTTGTGTGAAGGGGGCACATCACGAAGGGAATGAGAATGAAGGAAGAAATGGTTGCAGAGAGGATGAGAGCAGAGCGCCTGAGAGGAAACACGCTAAACACAAATCTTAACACAACAATCCTGAAATCCCATGCTGTCACTGTGGAATACTGTTCTTAACGCGGGCGGGTCTTGTTAGTCACACTCGCATTCGGGATGTGAGTCCCATGCCTCCTCATAACGCAGTATGATACTATCGTATTTTATTATTTATCAACAGCAAACACTTTTATTTACATGCATGGTATTTATGTGGGGACAACAACTAATAGGGGTTGGGGGAGGGGAGGGGGGCAGTGCTAACAGTTAGTTGCCCATATACTAGTTAGGATATTCTTTATGGGTTAGGTATTTAAGAGAGTTCTTGCTGCCTTGTTTTCATTACTCGGATGGTATCACCCGGTGCAAATTCTAGAAATCCTGTTCAACCGTAAGGTTATATTAGGGCCCAAAGCGGTTACAAAGTAACATTAAGTCCAGAACAAGAGTATGCTTTAGATAACGACGTTTAACCTCACAACGAGAGATTAACAGCCGGTGACACACACTGCCACTATTTGGATGTGAATACCCATGGCGCGTCCCAGAAATTCCGTTCAACCCTTACATTTTATTTGGGCTCCCGTTGACAATCGGGGTGGGGCTTTAAAACAACAGCAAAATTGCTTCTTACATTTGGAGCCAATATTATGAGTTATGATTTGGGTTATATTCACGGCACTCCGGACACGTCTATAGGTGCTCAGATTCCCACTTCAACATTTACATCAGTGTCCCGCGGTTGATAGTCCCAGTCCTATGTTGGTCGACAAGAATCCTCGTGCATCCGGTGTGCTTCCTGTGCCTGGCTGTGCCGATCTTTGCTCCTAATTCTTGCACTCTTAGTAAAGATGTGGAGGTGCTGCTTCCAAAATCCTCCGAACGTCCTACCTCTTTAAAGGCATTAACAATGCTGGTATGATCCATGAGCCGACCCTCTGTAACTAAGGCAGAGCCGGCAATACTTTCGACTCTTTCATTGCCAATAACACCCCCATACCCAAGTTCAAAGGTGAAGGTAACTTGGACGCAATGTATTATTATTTGTCTGTTAGGTCAAAGTTGTACCGCATATAATGTTCTACGGAATATAAGAAAATCAGACCGGAAAATCATCATACTTAATAGTCATTACCACAGATAAATGCAGTGACTCTAAATGTATATTAATAAATAGAGAGTCTTTGCGGTGTCCATGGCTTAGGCGTTCCGAGTACAACTAGTAATTCCAACGTACCGAGATCGAAACCCAATGCTGGCTGCATGGATTTATATCATGGTATGTGTCGACGCAGATCGACCCAGTCTAAATTGGGTACTAGGATGTATGTCACTGAAAAGTAGAGACAGTCGGTTTAATGCTGACATTACCCATCTAGTGCCGATTAGTCTGTAAAAATATGGGTACTCTTCCTATACGCTTGATGCGCCTAAAGGAGTTAAGAGGGATCTTTACTTAGTGAGTCTTCTCCTCCTCCATCCTCCTTTTTCTGTCTACTAGTCCATGCCATATCGCGTTGGCATCACGCACAGCCTTAGTTATGTGTCATATACAGTGAACCTAAAAACGTTTGAATAATGACCTATTGATTTCAAGGAGTTAAATTGATCAATCGTATAAGACTAATTAATATAAAAAAACCTGTTTAAAACCAAGCAATTAGGAAAAAGAAGCAAATCTTTGAATTTTGTATCACTCCACGCACAGTGAGTTTACTAGTACAGAATGAACTGAAGGGCATCCTTTAAAAAATGCTGCGTTTAGGTTCACACAATAACTCTTCTTCTTCTCTTCCACCATTTACCTCAGCAAGGTGTTGGAAGGCGATGTAAGGTTAATTTGTGCACTTTTTAATGCATTGTACAAGTTGGGGTTCATTTCTGTTAGGTTGCTCCTGATGATGTTGCTACATCTCTTGCATGGTCTTCTCCTTGGTCTGTGTTCATTATATTTCTTTAGCATTCCTCTCTGTGGGAGTTGGTACCAGGGCATTCTGGCTAGGTGGCCAAACCATCTTATTTGTTGTTCTTCAATAAATTGTATCACTGGTTCACACAGTACATACACAAAATTCTCAAGCAATATTATGGTTTGTTTGAAAATTTAAAATATACATATGGCAGTACATAAGTTAAGGATAATTTTATTTCCATGATATTTATGTTGCACACATTGGAATCTAACTTTATGGATAATGAGAATAACTTGTTTTGTTAAACATTTAAACATGTTCTGTTATTTACCATGTCGCTGATAATGCACTTGTCTATTTGTTATCGTATACAAATACAAATGTTGAGAATTTCGGTTCTACTTTTGCGTGATTCAGTGGGTTAGTTTTATGTGTTGCATGCCTTGTTTGTGTGACGACATGCTATGCGGTCAAGCTGGTGATACTAAACAAACAATCTTTTGAGTCCCAATGATGTTAAGTAATAACCTGTAACATAATGAGTAACAATTGGAGTATAGCGGATGAATGTAAAGGAACAGTAGGACACTAACGATAAAAACCCACAATGAGATGACCAGGAAAGAACTGAAGACTACAGAGAAACAGTGCTAGAACCACATACACTAACTGATGAAATGGACAATCTCACTAAGCAGTCTCCAAAATATAAAAGTACCAGAAGTTGATACATTACCCCCAAAAAAATATTCCTAGCAGTATGTAACTAACAACGATCGCTTGAAAGAGGCTAATGAAAGTAGATCCCTATATACAACAATAAGAAAAATACAAACACTGTTCTTTGGCCACATAATGAGAAAAGAGACATTGGAGAACATTGTGACAGCTGGAAAGATCAGTGGAAAAAGGGGTACAGGCAGACCAAGAGAGATGATGCTGGATGAGCTGAAACAATGGCATGGAGAGATATCATCAAGAGAGCTGTTTCAGGCAACCACGGATCGTGATCTGTGGAGACGCATGAAGGCCTACGCTAGTTGGCAGGGCACATGATGATGATGAGCAGCATGTGAAAACAACACCTCATGGCTTCACATAATATTTAATGAAGCAAAGGTGCAACAAACTACTCCCACTGACTGGAAACATGCAATAGTTAGACCATTGTTGAAGAACAATGGAAGCACGCGAGAATGCTGTCAACACCAAGGCAACTCTCTCATGTTAGCAAAATGTGTGTGAAGATAATAGAAACAAGACTGAGACAAGTGACAAAACGAAAGTTGGCAGAACAGATGGAATTTAGGAGAAATGGAAGCTGCACAGATGCAATATTAACTCTTGAACAGCTAATAAAAAAGAACATTGAATTGAACTTATTTGTGGCATTCACAGACCATGAGAAAGCGTTCGACAGAGTCAGTATTAAAGTATTATGGAAAATAATGAGTCGATAGGTAACTTAGATGTGTAGTAGAATAAATGGGGAACATCTAAACTATTTGCAATAACATCTGGAGTGAGGCATCATCATCATCATTATGTGCCGTGCCAGTAAGCGTAGGCTGTCAAGTTTCATCATTTCACACGATCACTAGAATCAATGATCAGGCCAATGTTTTTGTCTCGCCCCATCCATTTAACCAGACCATCCAGGTATTTATTTCTTTGCTTTCTCTTGCTCTCTTTCCAACAATTGTGCCCGTGTTACCAAGTTCTCAAGTCGTATAATATGTCCAAAATATATTGACTGTCTAAGTCTAATTGTTTGCGACTATCATCTGTCTCATTTCATGGTATCCTTTGCATTCTTCTAAAAAACCACATCTCTGCCACGAGTAAATGTGGATGTTAGTCTTGTTTCAGAACTTGAGTGTTGCGAGGAGATCCATTTCACAGATCTGGCTTAACCTTATTCAGACTGGTGGTTTCTTGCCTCTCAGGCAGATGCACCCAGACTTCAAAGGAAAAGTCTGTCTATGTCATTCATGTACCGCTCGTGCAAATCTTTACATAGCAGCAGTGGCTTCTGCATCTTCTACCCATCTGTAATTCACTGCAAATACAGTCTCCACCCCCCCCCCCCCCCCCCCACCCAACAAATGAGTATGAATGAATGCAGAAAACAAATGCCTTAGAAACTACTTTTCCATTAAGCAAGCAAACTTAATATAATGTTTTCATTATTTATGCATTTAACAAATAGTTATTTATCAGTGCACTGCGCTAAGGCCCTCCTGTGTAAGCGTCAAGTATCTAGTGTTAAACTACTTTAGGTAATGGCAGATGACCCCAAACAAACACCACACAGGAGCCACCCGTCATTACATCAGCCAGAACAGAATGGGAGTTATTAGCCTAAACACACTTGGAGACAGACTCAGGAGGAGATTGGAGCACTTATGGTCATGTCTGATGTACAATGAAGATGATCTTTTAAACAAAAAATGAACAATGAAGTTATTATCCCAGCAAAATTTACCCATTGTAAATTTAAGCAAAGAAGACACACACACACAACCATTTTTATTCCTGGCATATTCTGAAAGTTGAACAAAATTCATTTAATTGTTCACCTTCTTTAATTCTTAAGGATGCAGCAAATGAGATACAAAGAAATATTCCAGGCAATAAACTGTTAAAAAAAAAAAAAAAAAACAATTTTACATATAAGGCACAAATAGTGGAATCAAACTCCCCGTGTGGGTTCCGGGGCCCTATTATAGGGAAAACAAGAACAGACCCATAGCCTACCCAAAAGTATGTCGTAAGAGTCGACTAATTTGGAGCTTCCTTCGAAGCCGGAGTGCATCTGCCTGAGAAGCAGGGAACCAGCAGTCTGCATACAAATTAGTCAGATCTGCCAAACGGATGCACACGCAACACTCAGGTTCTGGAATAGGTCGGAATGCAGTACTGAAGTGGACGAACAACCAGAACTTGCCGCCGGAGTTTACAGCTGGTGAACGCGAAGAGGAAGAAGATTCCAATGAACGTCACAGAAAAAAGGAAGGTCATGAAATTTTATTTGCAGCACCATATTATTGCTACTTTGTTTTTAAAGAAATGATCTTCAAATTTTAATCACAAAGTAGTCTTTATCACAATAAATGTATTAACATGTACAAATAACTGACCATCATAAAAAATACATAGGCCTACATTATTAAAGAAGTCTGATGAGTAACTTGTGCATATCTACCCAGAAAGAGAGAGACAGAGTTCAAGTTAGTTGTGTATCCTTTACAGGACATTGCAAAATCAACCCCAGCATGTTTTGGCTGTTGTGGTTTTTCTAGGCAAATTTTACATTCAGTAGTTTGCCACTGCTTCCTGAATAGTCAGCTCTTGATACAACTGTTGAAACAAGCGCAAAAACAAATCATTCGCAGCTGGGATCAAACCCGGCTTGTTCGCAATGAATAAGCCACAGACGCTGACTGAGAAACAGAGTAAGAGAACTTTATCTTGAAGTTTGGGCAAGCCAAACATGTAAGCATAGAGTGCAGACAGATCTATCTGGAAGTAGCAAAAGATTCATCGAAAGACATTATCTTGAACTTGACCCAAAGAGATTTATACAATAAACAAAGGAAAAATTAAACAACAGAAAGTAAAATCCAGCTGAGTTCTGAGGCACCAGTCTGGAAGAAAAAAGAATAGACCACTGCCCCCCCCCCTTTTCCAAGCATGTCCTAACAGGCAACTATTTAGGACTTTGCTGAAATTGGATGTGTTGAGCTGTGTTTAGGTATAAATTACAATGTACTGAGTTAACCGCACTTCTTAATCTTTATCACCTTCAAGGTCATGTTTGTTAGAGTGGGTCTATCCCCCCCTCCACCCCACCCACCCTAAATGGAGCCTCGAAACTAACCACAGGAAGAGACTGCAGACTAGTACATTATACATCTAGAGATATGTATAAATATTCAGTCATACACAGAAAGCTCTCCATGCTGGGTTCCAGGGTCTCAAAGTGGGAAAAAGTAGAACAGACTAACTGCCTCTCCATCAAGCATGTCGTATAAGGCGACTAACTAGGGTGCTTCCTTCTAAATCAAAGTGCATCTGCCCAAGAGGCAAGGAACTAACAATCTGCATACAGATAAGTCAGATCTGTAAACAGATGTGCACACAACACTTGGGTTCTGGAACAGGACTAGAGACCAGAAGTGGATGAACAACCAGAACCTTCTGCTGGAGTTTACAGCTAATGAATATGAAGAAGATATACAGAAAGCTGAGGCTAAACACATACAGAAAAACACCGGGATGAACTGTATAAACATACAGATACATACAGAATGAGAAGACTAACAAATAAAAAGGCAAAACTGACACTGATATAAATGATACAAATCTATCAGCTAAGTTAAAAAAACAGTCTCAATAGAAATGAAATCTTTAAATTAAATTAATGTAGAACATTCTATAAATGAATCAAATCTTTCAGGTCATCAGGCGCAATCTATTTTTTTTCATGTCACCAATAATTTCTTTGTTCCTGTGCCAGTGAAAATCATACAAAACGACTATTACTTTCTTATGTAAAGTCAGACAGACAGCAGTCTCAGCAAAATCCCACTGCTTGTGCATACATAAAATAGCCACCAGAGGTGCCAAGGCCAACAGTTTGTCGCTAGATAATTGATGGAACTCAGAAGGAGACAATCTACATTCTTGCTGTGGGAAGAAGAAAACTAGATCACATCGTGACAGTGGGAAATTTGGAGGGAAAGAGAGGCAGAGATAGACACAGAGAGAGGATGCTGGACAGTTTGACATAGTGGCACGGAAGATCATCTGTGTCTGAACTGATTAAAAGTACACAAGACAGAAGGTTGTATACAGACATGACTACCAATGCCACATGGCTTTGACTATAAGAAGAAGAAGAAGAAAAAGAAGAAGATGGAACAGCTAAGCTGAGAATAAACCTATAAACAAACAAAATTTATCAAATAAATTCATGGAGACGATCTATAAATGAATCAAATTTTGTCAAATGCAGGTTGGCCAATTGGCATTCCAATGGAAACCAAACTGGAGGGAACAGTGGACGCAACGTTTCCCGCCACAGACTTCACAGACACTTCTGACCTCGTCTGAAAACCACTGGCAGTGAGAACCAATGGAAGAACCAAATCTTTCAATAGAGTTAACAAAGAAACAATCTATAACCTACTCAACATCAGCATTGGTGACCCCACATGTGACAGAAGGAATGATTGCCTCAAATGAGAATGGTAAAATATAAACAATATACAAGTGAAATATAGAACTGATTATTACAAAAACAAAAAAATCTTGAATTTAAATTAAAAAAACATCCAAAATTTGTTGGTTCGAGAAACAGTGAGTATGATTTTTTTAAAGCAGAGACAAATGTTATCTGTCAAAGTTACATCTTTTAAAGTAAAGAAATTTCCAAATATGGTCAACAGCCACAACTGTGTTTATCTCTCTCTCTCTCTCTTCATTTTTCTGTCCATGTTCATCTCTAATTTTACATCTTTTTCTTGTTACACCTTTATTTCTCTTTGTACATCAATTTATTTGTCCACATTCATCTCTCTTTCAATGTTTATCAGCCTTTCCATGCTCATCTCTCTTGTCATGTATATCTTTCTTTGTATGTTAATTTCTAGTTTTTTACTCATCAATTTTACATCTTCACTATCACCCTGATGATAGATTACTATTTTATGTCTTAATTTTTTTCTTAGTCATTTTTTGTTTTCTTACTTGTGTTTCTATGTGCTTACCAATTTGTCTGTTTTCATTTAATTATCTCTCATTTCTTATTTTTCCTTACTTGTTTCCATGTCCCTACTTGTGTCCATGTCCCTACTTGTGTCCATGTCCCTACTTGTTTCCATGTCCCTACTTGTTTCCATGTCCCTACTTGTGTCCATGTCCCTACTTGTTTCCATGTCCCTACTTGTTTCCATGTCCTTACTTGTTTCCATGTTCTTACTTGTTTCAATGTCCTTATTTGTTTCCCTGTCCTTATTTGTTTCCCTGTCCTTACTTGTTTCTATGTCCTTACTTGGTTCCATGTTCTTACCTGTTTCTATGTCCTTATTTGTTTCCATGTTCTTACTTATTTCCATGTTCTTACTTGTTTTTATGTCCTTATTAATTTCCCTGTCATTACTTGTTTCTATGTCCTTACTTGTTTTCATGTCCTTACTTGTTTCCACGTCCTTATTTTTTCTATGTCCTCATTTGTTTCCATGTTTTTACTCATTTCTATGTCCTTACTCACTTCTATGTCCTTACTTGTTTCCATGTCTTTACTTGTTTCTATGTCCAGATAGACTGGCCAGCTATGCACAACTTGGTGGTGAATTGAAGTATGACAAGCTAGATACTGTGAGGGCCCTTTGGAAACTAGTAAACAGTTTGGATTTGCAGATAGATAATTACGGTCTGAGGAGAATGGCGCTGCGAGGAGTTACCAGGGAATGTGGCCGATGCTCAACACTCAGTGGAAGGATGAGAAAGATATACAATCAGATGGCTCCTGGTGCCATCAGCATTGGAACTCTTCGCTTGCCGCTGAAAATGGGAGACAGAGCACTTATTGGAGTGTCCCGAGTGCTATGATGTTGATTCTTTATTCAACATATGTCCTTACTTGTTTCCATATCCTTACTTGTTTCTATGTTCTTACTTGTTTCCATACCCTAACTTGTTTTCATGTACCTACTGGTATCTACCTTCTTAAACTATTTGTTTTGAATGCCCTTCCTTGTTTCCATGTTTTTACTTGTTTCCATGTCCTTATTTATGTTTTCATATCTTTACTTAGGTTTCCATGTTCTTACCTGTTTTCATTTGCTTACCTGTTTTCATATCCTTGCTTGTTTCCCTCACATTACTTACTGTGATGGTGTGAGGTCTTAAGCTATGACTCATTCAACCCATCTTCTTCTAGGTCTTTCTCTCTTCTTGAAGGTGTTCCATTTTTTTGTTGTATTCTCTCATTTCCAGCACTGTTGGGTTCAATCTTAGCAAGTGGTCTTTGCTTCTCAGTGAATTTTTAATGGCTATTGTTCTGATGGTTTTTCTAATCTCTTAATTTCTAATGGGATCTCTTCTGGTTTTGTTTGCAGCCTTTCTCAAATATTTGATTTCTTCTATGAAAAGGGTCTGTGAGCGTATACATATGTCTATTAGCTGGCTAGTCAGTGTATGTGCTGGCGAGTATGCATGCATATGTCTGGGTACATGTGTAAAGGTGTTAAATTTATAACAGAGGCAACTGGTTATAACATAATTTAAATGGCAGAAAAACATAAACGTAAAATTATAAAAAAATTACCAGTAAAAATTTATTCAACTTAAATGAAAAATTCACATATTAAAACATCTTAGGCATAAACAATTCATTTTAAACAAAAGAATTACACCAACAGCTGCCAAAAATGAAGAAACTAGGAAGAGTACTTTTTCCCTTGCCAGCTCTTATGTGTTTTTGGTCTGCTTTTATTTCTTTGACTATACGCTTTCCACTGCAAGGAACCGAAAGGGTCAAAGACCTACAGGGATACCAAAAACACATTGAGAAAGAACAAACAAACAAAACTTTATTTGTAAAAGGTAAAGAAATTAAGCATGCAGGACCGTTACTTTCGACACTTTCAAATATTCATCTTTTATGCTACAACTGTATTGTGTCTATAAATCATGTAATGTTCATAGTAATATACACAATATGAATAAAAGGTGAACAGTGGAAACATAAAGCAGTGATGACAATGCATACAATGAAAAATACATAAATAAAGGCACACACACACATGCACACTTGTTACTTCCACACTCATATACACACACACATCCAACACATGCAAGCATTCACACTCATACAATACCCAAAAACTAACACCCATACATACACATTCAAACAAACACACTTAGATACACTCATTTAAATATATATATATATACACACACACACATGTATACAAATGCATACGTACTTACCACATAAATTCATTAACCCTCACCACCCCCCCCCCCCCCACCCTGCGCCAGAGCGGGTGGGTGCGCTGGACACGCACACGACACATACCACACACACATACACACAACACACACAGATTATATATATATATATATATATATATATATATATTATATATATATATATAATAGTATATATATATATATATATATATACATATATATACAGAAGAATTAGAGACTCATTCACTCTGACACCGCTCAATTCACCGACTCACCCCTGCTATTACACACACCACATTACACACGTTGGTGTTGTGGGTAGTGGGTTCCCCCCCTTACTTCACCCTAGGTCTAGTGAATATCTGTTCACGAAAGGAGCGTCCATTGTGGTGTCAGCCTCTTGACCTAGCAAAACCTCTCTTACCTCAAGACCATTGTGCGTGGCGAAGAGTCACAGCCTCCCCGAGGTAGTCCCGGTAACTGGGGGTGCGAATCCCCAGGCAAAACACAATGGATCTAGAGGAGCAAACCTCGATAATAAACCCCGGTGCACCACACCGTACTGCCCCCTGTGGGAGGGAAGGAACCAGAGGTGTGCTGAACAGTCTTAGGAATGGAAACAAGTATGCTAACCCCCCTGAATACCGGAAACTATCGTGAAGGCACAGGGACTCAGGACGTGACGATCCAGTTGCCCCAACTACTCATGCTTAGGCCATGCTTAGAGACATGAAGAGCTCAGCGAAACCTGCAGGCAATCTGGTGGCGGGGAATGAGAACACTGTGAGCCCCACCTTAGCTACGTGTTAAAGGGAAAGGCAGAAACACAAACCCATATTTCCTTTAGAACTGGTACAGGGCATTTCTAGCTGCTGCCCGGGGAGGTAGGTAATCCACAGACACCCCAGCACCACAATGCCATGAATATGTCAAAATTTAAGAATACATACGAGATCGGTCGTCGCCTCGTCTATCAAGGCCCGCGCCAGACAGTGGGAAACCAGGCTGTCATGTGCGAAAAATTGGCTACTGGAAAATTTGAAATAAATAGGGAAAACAGACACCCCAGGAGGAGGAAGAGTGGGAGGGAGAGCAAAAAGAACTCAGACAGCACAGCAAAAAATACACAGATGCTCAATATTCTGCAGCTGAACATCTGTGGAATAAGAAATAAGAAACTTGAACTTGCCAAACTGCTAAACAACCACAGGGTACACGTGGCTGCCCTACAAGAAACCCTGCATAAAGACTCTGATCTGCATCTCACTGGATATACTAGTTATGCCTGTAAGTGCAATGACTGCCGGGGCATAGTGACCTATATCAGAAATGACATACAAGGAGATGTAACAATGCTGTCGACATCTCACCCTACAGATGTGCAAAAAATAACTATCTGGCACAATGGAAGCAAATATACGATATACAACGTGTACAGCCCACCTCAGACAACATGCAACATACCAGAACTATACAAGACACAGTACCATAAAACCCTTCTTGTTGGTGACTTCAACGGACACTCGCCACGTTGGGGTTACCCTGACTACAATAGCACAGGGAAGTACATCGAAGATACTTGTGAAACAACTAACCTATTAGTGCTGCAGGACACAGAGTCTACACCTACACTGTTACACAGGGCCCACCTATCTCTCAGCAGACCAGACCTGACCATCTGCTCATCCGACTTAGCAGACGCAAGCTATCCCCAAGTCCTGGACGACATAGGAAGTGACCACAAACCTATACTCACAACTGTAAGCACCACCCCTAAATTACGCTTCAAGCAGAGAACCCGTTGGAATTTCCGAAAAGCAAACTGGAAACTATTTCAGGAAACATCTGACTGCCTCCTGGGAAGAATTGACAACAGCTGTGTGGAAACTTTTTGTGAAGACATAACACAAGCAATCCTGAATGCAGCGTCGAAAGCCATCCCAAGGGGCAGCCGGAAGGCATATAAACCTTTTTGGAATCAAGAAATTCAAAATACTATATCTGAAAGGAATAAAGCAAGAATATTTCTCGAAACTGCACGTTCAACAGAAGCAAAGATCCAATACAATAAAGCATGTGCCAGAGTAAAGCTTGTAGTTAATAAGGCTAAAAGAGATAAATGGACAGAAACTTGCTCCAACTTAGACCTTAGACAGAATGGAAATAAAGCATGGACTTTAGTTAAAAACCTCTCCGGAGAAAGTAGAAGGGTGAACCCAAAACCAGTGACAGATGGGAGTAAGACAATCACTGAAGACAAGAAGAAAGCAGAACATTTCAATCATTATTTTGCCTCAGTTAACAGAGCAGGTAAGCTGTCAGAACTCAATAGAACACAGCTCTCTCAGTTGAAGAAACAAGAGAGAGCTCCAACAGCCAGCGACTCCCTTTTTGAAAATGAATTTAGCATGGATGAACTAGAGCAAGCCCTGAAGAAATTAAAACCTAGAAAATCTCCAGGCCCAGATAAGATCCACAACGAAATGCTGCTACATCTTGGCCGGTCTGGGAGAGAAGTAGTTCTCAGGCTTATTAATAAAACTTGGAGGTCAAGCAAACTTCCAAGGGCATGGAGGAATGCATATATCGTCCCCATCCTTAAAACCAAAAAGCCTCCAGATGACCCCAAAAGCTACCGCCCGATATCCTTAACATCATGCTTGGGCAAAGTTGCAGAAAGAATGATAAACAGGCGCTTATATTGGTTCCTTGAGAGTTCTGGTGTTCTATGCCATGAACAGGCAGGCTTCAGAACCAACAGCTGCACAGAAGACCAGCTGTTCAGACTGACACAAAGAATACATGATGGCTTCCAGAATAAGAAACACACAGTGGCAGTCTTTGTCGATCTCCAGCAGGCCTATGACAGAGTATGGAGAAAAGGTCTCCTGATGAAGATGATGAGCATAGGAATACATGGCAGATTGTATAACTGGGTGAAATACTTCCTGATAGATAGAACAATCCAGACTAAGATGCACAACGCAATCTCTTCTAAAGAAGTCTTGGAGGAGGGCTTGCCACAAGGCTCATCATTGAGCTGTACACTATTCCTAATCTTTATCAATGACCTGCCAGAACAAATCAAGGCCGAAAAAGCCTTGTACGCTGATGACCTAGCAATATGGCAGAGTCATGAAAATGTGGAAAGTGGAGCCCAAAGACTGAATGGAGACCTTAGAAGACTGCATGATTACTGCCAAAGATGGAAACTCAAGATTAACTGTGCAAAGACGGTCTACACAATCTTTACCAAAAGCCACCAAGTAGCAAGGAAGAATATTAACCTGAGGTTAGACAAACACCAAGTGATGAAAGAAGAGCATCCCACATACCTTGGAGTCACACTTGACCCGCAGCTCAGCCTCAAGAACCATATTGAAAACATCAGGAATAAGGCATTGAGGCGGTTACAGTTATTAAAGAGACTTGCAGGTACATCATGGGGATCAGACAAGGAAACTCTGAGGGGCTTATACCTAGGATATGTTCGCTCTGTGATAGAGTACAACAACTCACTGCTTACAACTTGTTCCAAAACTAACCTAGAGACTCTTGACAGAGTACAAAATAATGCCCTCCGATTAATCTGCGGAGCTATGCAGTCTACACCAACTGCTGCATGTGAAATCCATACAAATGTGGAACCCCTCGGGTTGCGGAGAGAAAAAGCCACTTTAGAAATTTATGAAAGATGCGTTAGGAAAAATCGTAACCATCCTAATAGACATCTTGTAGAAAACTGGGAACCCAAACAAAGAATAAAGCACAAATCGGTTTTACACTGTGTTAATGAAATTCAGGACAGATACCACCTCCCAGAAAGACGTCAAGGAATTCAGAATGTTGCAAAAAACCTACCACCACATGCTCGCTTTAAAGCTCCAGAAGTCCAAACTAAATTGGTAGGCGAGGAAACCAAACAGTCCGACCCAATCGCTCTTATGAACTCATCACTAAAGACCGTTGATTCTTACCCCCAAGAATGGATACATGTCTATACTGATGGATCAGCATTTAAAGCTACCATTAAAGCAGGTTACGGAATCTACATAGGTTATCCCGATGGATCTGTTGAAGAGATTTTTGATGCATGCGGGGAATTCTGTTCAAACTATGAAGCTGAAATAATTGCACTGGAAACAGCAGTATACCACCTAAAGACTGTAATGGATGTTTACCCCTCAAAGGTCCAAAATATTGTCATCTTCACAGATTCAATGTCTGCCCTTCAAGCTCTGGAGGGCAATGAACGCTGCAGAACTGACATAGCCAAGATAATCCTGGATGCCGATCAGCTTATTACCTCATACAACATCAGAATAGTGATGCAGTGGATTCCAGGTCACTCCGGCACACCAGGTAATGACAGAGCTGACAGATTGGCAAAGAAAGGAGCAACACAAGAACAACCACCTACAGCGACAACCCTCCAGACAGCAAAAACACTGATAAGAGCTATAAACAAAGAGACTTGGTTGAACAGATGGGCCATGGGAGACACTGGAAGAGAGGTTTATAGACATATGTCTGGCCCTGATCCTAATGACAGCATTAACCATCTAACAAGAAGGGACCAGGCCACCATCTTCAGACTTAGAACGCAACATACTCCACTCAATGGACACCTAAACAGAATACAGCCACAACACTCCCCAGAGTGCCAGCTATGTAACTACCCCTACGAAAACTGTTGAACACCATCTCTTTGAGTGCCCAAAAGCTTTTGGAGTGAAAAGTGTAACCACACTTTGAATAATGGCTATATGGAGCAGGCTTCATTGTTTTCTAGACTAATTGACACTTATTGAGGGACGTGGCCAATATCACGATGGCTGCCTTTACTTCCTGAAATATTTCCTAGAACAGACTGTAGGCTAGGTCAATCTTGTAGTCTCAAAGGGATCTGAACAAATGACTGTCAGATTTGCAGTCCAGTTTGCCAGCCACTGCACTACTGTTACTAATGTAATTCTTAGAATACCATGGATCAAGAAGAGGAAAATCACTGACATTCTAAACGAGTTGAACATCGGGGAGGACTGCCTCATAAAAAGCATCCTGACTCAAAAGTTGAACTATTTTGGCCACTTCAAGCGTCATGGTGGCTTGGACAAAACGGTGATGGAGGGTGCAGTTTGTGGAAGGCGAGGCTAGGGCCTGGATGCAGGACACACTTAAGATGCATTGGCACTGAAAGCACATGGGGCCAGAGAGCTGGCTAGGACATAAACAATAAAAGAGTAGAAGTAAAGATCCCTTTTTATGCCTTGGGCGAATCAGGCATATGGGAAGAACACCCATATTTTTACAGACCAATTGGCACCTGGAGGGTAATGCGGTCAGCATTACGCTAGCCGTCTTTACTTCCCCAGGACATACATCCTGGTACCCATTTTAGACTTGGTCGACCTGCGTCGCACCATACCATGATAAAAATCCAAGCACTCAGCAGTGGGTTTCAATCCCGGTACAATGGAATAACAAGTTGGACTCAGAACGCCTAAACCACAGACGCCGCAGAACATAAACAAAACATTTGAAAATTTATTGCCAGGCCTATTTTGCTGTATCGAGTCAGGTGCATTACTACAGAGTTAAATTAAAATATACTGAATCAACAAAATGAATCAGTTTTACTGAAATACACAAATCAAACTGTCAAATAACACTGTACATCTATCCACCAGAAATACAAGATATTACCATTGTAATTTCACATCTATCATCTGTTCATTTTTTTATTGTTACAGTTTTGGCCAGTTTCAGCAAATGTCTATTCAGTGTGTGGTAAAGAACTCTGAATTTAAATTTAAATTAAATATTGCACATTCTTTCTGATATTTCAAGTGTATACTCTGCAGTAATGTAAATGTGGTAGTATAGAAGATAGCCTTCTTGTCTGTGGTTAACTGTTCAAATTCTATTTAGGTGGGACTTTCCGTAACAACCCAGCCTAAAGTAGGCATCCTCTGTCAAATGTCAATGGCATGAGAATGGTCTTTACTTACTAATGTAAAATCTACTGTATGTCAACCATGTCTGCAATTTACTATCACACACAGTAGAAACACATGAATGCAAATTGAGACTGTGATGTCCGTAGCTGATGTTTCAACTTCAGTGCTAATGGGTGTGCTAACATGATTTTCCCATTCCTGTGCCATTAAAAAATCACCCAAGAAAAATGTCCTTCCCTGCCCTATCTTAAAACCAGTGACACAATACAATCCTGTCAGATTCTAGAAGCATGCATACACTAAATGCACCAGGAGACTACTAAAGGTGGCAAAACCAGCAGTTTGTCTTTAGAACTGCAACTTATCACTGATGGAAGTAGTCATGACAAGCTGGTAGTAACACAGATAATATATTACTGCATAAGGCACACAGCAAGTCTTATATAAAGAGGCCACTTATCACTGGAACTGTGGTTTAAAGTTTACAACTCAACAGTTATGTTTTAAATAATGTGATAACAATAACAAAATGTGGGACATTGATAGTTTAAAATATGTACTAAGATTTCTTTAGAAACAAAAATACTGTACACAAGACCTTTCTAAGCTCTGACAGTAAACATTACCACTTCATGTAAATATTATAAATATTTAAAAGTTAATATCATTAATGTGTTCTGAACTCAAGGAAAAAGCAATGCAGCAGTATTTTTAAAGCAAGGTAAGCAAACACTGCACATACTGAAAACATGTGAAAAATATAATAATCTCACTAAGGAAATATGTGAAAAATATAATAAACTCACTAAGGAAATATGTGAAAACTATAATAAACTCACTTAGAAATAAGGGAAAACTATTAAAAAAAACTCACTTATAATGTATGCAATTTAAAACATTTAATAAGGGATAAATACAATAGAGTAGAAACAGAAACAACAGCACTAGTATGATTCTATTACTAGCACTGTGAATTCTAATATTACACACAGTCAAAATTCAAGAAATGTTATCATCAGGAAACAATGCATTTATATATATATATTTATATATATATTATTCAACAAAAACAGCCATGTAACAAAAATAGCTGCAAACTGCAAATGGAACAACACTTAGTAAACAATCTTTGCACTGCCGATGAAACCAGTGCTTTAGATAATGAATGTGGATAAATAAGTAAGAATATACAGAAGGAAAAACAAAGATAAATTTAATGTCAAGAGGATTGACTTCATTGCCATGGGTTGTCCCTTCCAGCTCAGTCTCTATCCTGAATGACTAGCACCGGCTGAAATCACTTCTTAAAGCACAAACTCTAGCTCCATCAAGGATTCCTAGAGATCTCTATAAAACTGGCACTCATGAACCAAACCGTGAAATGAAACCCTCTGGCCTTCAGAGTCTGAGGTAAACGTCCTGTCTGCTCTGCCACACAGACCCCAGATAAAATTAGGGAAAAAAAAGTAAATATGTTAAAAGATAATGCATTACAAAGCTTAAGTCTATATATTGTGGAATAGCTGAATACAAACAAAGGCCAACTGTCAAAGAAAGGATTAACAAAACAGTGACTCAGGCTTCACTATGTTGAACAATGCATGTTTTGACATAAATAAGTCAGATAAATCATGCTTACTAAAGGATGCAGAGGTGCAACCCCATCTGCAGGGGTACAGCAGGACCATTGTTCATGCAGTTCAAGATCTATTTAGATTTCTATTACTACCATACAAATATAAATCAAACTGTCCCCATTTTGGACTGTTTACAAACAGGTGGTCCTACAATTGACCCATTTACTGAGATCCTAGTTTTGACCCATTTCACAACAGAGTGATCGCGATTTGGGCTGTTTATGAACAGAGTAATCCAGTTTTGGCTTGTTAATCAACACACACTCCCAAGTTTGACCAATTTATCAACAACAACAACAACAAAAAAGCGATCCTGATTTTGACTCATTTACCAACTCAGTGATCCTAGAAATGACTGATTAACAAACACATTGAGCCTAACTTTCAGTTATTTACCGTCAGTAGTCCTGATTTTTACTTATTTATCAACACACGAATAATGTCTTTTACTTATTTATCAACAAAGGTTCCTTAGTCTGGCCCATGTATCAACTCATGTGTCCTGGGTTTAGCTTATTTATCAATCCAGGGGTCATTGGTTTGACTCATTTATTAACTCACTGGTTCTAGAATTATCATATTTCTCCAGTATAAGATGATCCAATGTATTAGATGCACACAGTTTTTAGACCCTATATTTTTGGAAAATAAGTGCCTCTTATACTTGGGGAAATACAGTAACTCATTTACTAACATAGTGGTCACAGATCTGAGTCATTTCTCAACACAGCGTTTATGGATTTTGCTCATGTCATCGCAGTGGGCCAGTTGACCGATTCATCAATATGGTACTCCTGGATTTGATCTATATACCAAAATTTGCTCACCGGTAGTGGAAAGGTTGTTCTTTTTATGTTCAGATTATTAGAAACGGCAAAATGGCCTCACTAACTCCTCAATGAGGTTCTTTTGAAAAACAAAAGGTACAGGCAATCAGTGTAATAATGACTAATATTACATTTCATATATCTTCAAACATCAGCATTTTGAAACTTACAACATATCCACAGTTACTTAAAGACCTATAAATGACCTTATTTTACAAACTACACCTACTGAGCATTAACCATTTTACCCCATGATTGCTAAAAAAAACAAAAAACAAGGCTTATAAACCCCTCGGAACGTCCCATAAAATTTTTACACAAGCCACTAATTAATTAAAAAAATTTTTTTTAACAAAAAAGATGTATTTATCTTTTATGAAATTTTTCTTCAAAACATACAAAGATATATAAACGGATAATAGATGAAGTTTGGCTGTTGTTGTTTCTCTAGGCAAATTTACGTCCAATAATTAGCCAGTTTGCTTCCTGAATGGTCAGCTCTTGATATCACTGGTAAAACTGATGCAAGGCAGCCTGCTGCCAAAATGTCTGCAGCTGGGATTGAACCCGGCACCTTGCCATTACAAACAGAACAAAGCATGGAATACACTTGCCAGGGCATAAAACAAACTAAATGTATTGGGTAACTAATGCTGTGACACCTACCACTGAGGCTTACGGAAAATTTGACATCAAACTGGCTTTCACAAAGCCAATAAGCTCATACCAAAACGCTAGCCATTTTTAGTTTGTATATGTATCATAAACACTGTGCAGACACACATGCGACCACTGAAATTTAACTATGCAGACCAGTGGAGACATAACTACATACTGGCATTTAGGAGGACATGGCACAACCAGATGTGATTACGTTTAGGCTTCTTAGGGCGAAAAGGGTTCATGGTTGTAATCGAGGTCTTAGCCCTTTTGGTACCAGAGGTTCAACGAGGTATAAATTAAAGTGTGATCTTGGTGCCAAAAAAAAAGATGAATAGGCAAAAAAAATCAGAAAATAGACAAGCAAAAAAGCTCCAGATGTTTTCTCTGCATTTTTCTCATTACTTTTGTTAATTACCTGTTACCAACTCTTATTATTTAACCTACTTAATCATTATCTCACATAGTCATTATATCATACAGTCATTATCTCATATAGTAATTATCTCATACAGTCATTATCTCATACAGGCATTATTTCATACAGTCATTATCTCATGTAGTCATTACCTCATGAAGTCATTATCTTTTTTAGTCGTTATCTCGTTTAGTCATTATCTCAAACAGTCATTATCTCATACAGTATGTATCTCATATGGTCATTATCTCAGACAGTTATCTCATACAGTCCTTATCTCCTATAGTCCTTATCTCATATAGTCATTATCTCATACAATTATTATCCCATATAGTCATTATCTCAGTTATTATCTCATATAGTCCTTATCTCATACAGTTATTATCTCATACAGTCATTATCTCATACAGTCCTTATCTCATATAGTCCTTATCTCATATAGTCCTTATCTCATACAATTATTATCCCATATAGTCATTATCTCAGTTACTATCTCATATAGTCCTTATCTCATACAGTTATTATCTCATACAGTCATTATCTCATACAGTCCTTATCTCATACAGTCCTTATCTCATATAGTCCTTATCTCATATAGTCCTTATCTCACACAGTTATTATCTCATATAGTCCTTATCTCATATAGTCCTTATCTCACACAGTTATTATCTCATATAGTCCTTATCTCGTATAGTCCTTATCTCATATAGTCCTTATCTCATATAGTCCTTATCTCATATAGTCCTTATCTCACACAGTTATTATCTCATATAGTCCTTATCTCATATAGTCCTTATCTCATATAGTTATTATCAGTATGAAGACTCTTCAGTGGCCGTCGAGAAGAGAGACGATGATAATATGGGCTTGTTCAGTCTTTGTCTAAGCTAGTTACTCTTTTTGCTATATTACAAACAGATGATCAAAGAGCTGCTATGGAAGCTGCATAGCCTTTTAAGGACAATGTAAACCAACCCCAGCCATTATTGGTCATTGTGTAGTTTTACTAGGCAATTTTGCATATAGTAGCTTGCCATATCTTTCTGAATGGTATAATACTCACACCACTGTCAAAATTGATGCAATGTTGTCAGCTACCAAATCAACTGCAGCTGATTTTGAAGCCTGGTAGGTTGGGATGGTGAAACTGTTTTCACAATCCCTAAGCCATAGAAGCCAAGCCAATTCGTTGCAGAAATTATGTGTCTGAGGCGAGTAATTTTTAACTTGCACATTGCATGGTCTCAACAAGAGTAAAATGGTCAACAAACAGCCTAACAGTTTTTCCGAATCACTGGTACCGTTCCAGGCTTCTGGATCATGCTCAACTGTGCTATACCGAAGCTTAGGAATCTAAGCCCCTGGTTGTGGCGAATGTGACTAGCAGCACTAGCTCACATTAGGAAGAGTCTAACACAATAAGTGCATGAGATTCCAGGGCCAGTGTTGTCATTATATGTATATGATTCCAAGACCAGATAAGGCCAAGGATGAAGCTCCTCCTTTCCTCAGCGCAAAGCATGGGCAGTACAGCAGAGACCATGTGTTGCCCATGCAGAATAATCCCTTTCTTTGCCTGTTTAGTTAACTCCAAAGGAAAGGTAACATCAACGCATAAGAAAGAATGAATCGAGAACTGGCATCCCAGCACTTGGAATACTCCCACACTGGCTCCATTTCCTTCTTCAGTAGCCAATGAAGAGTCAGTATGCTAACAGTATCAGTTGCAACCTGATTAAAAGTTCACCTATGTTTCCCCCCACTCAAGTCTTTGCTCACCTCCCAATGAATTAGTCTTTTAGGTATGGCTACTCTGTTCTGTTGCACTGTCCCCTTTATCCCAGACAGCCTTCACCATGTCCATTTTATTATAAAGCAGTTCACCACCCAGAGTCAGTCTATCAACTTACTCATTACCCCTCACACCCGAATATCCTGGACAGAATAACCATGATATGCTTCTAATTTGAGTCTTAACAAGCATTGCAAGCCATTCTTTGTATAGGATACCAGTTTCTATTTTCCTAAGCATGCTCTGTAAATCTGTTACAATGACATACTGGGTTGTGCTGCTCTTAAGCCATCAGAAAGCTGCCATTAGAGCCTCCACTCCATTCTCACACTGGATGTCCTGATGTTATATAAAAGGCTCTCTGTTTTCAAACAGTGTCATTCTCCCTTTACAATAAAACAACACCCACTCTCTTTACCTCTCACTACAGACCTACCTCTGCGTGTATATGATAATGTCAACTGGACGTGAATTTTTATTTATAAATTGTTGCACCAATGCCTCTGTTTCACCAGCTATCCTTTCCTAGCACTCTTGATCCAATGTAACTATCACTCTGTGCATGGTTGTTTTGCTAGACGGCACTGTGACCCTCTCCTCGTCATGCACTATCTTGTCAGTAGCACACACATGTCTGATCATGACTTCTGCCTGTGCATCCAATAGCTACTTCCTATCGGCCGATGTCTTTTACAATCTCCCAAGGCCTCAAGTAGAAAGTGTTCCCTGTACATGGCGACTTTAAGATGCCTTTTTACCTTTAACACAATGTAGCTTTCATATACGGGAATGCCAGTATATGCCTCATGCACAGGATTGGTACGTCTCGTGTACATCCCAAAATGACTGGCATGACTCTATATTGCATGCGCTCCAGCTTCTCTATTAACAGAGAAGCAATGTATTGGGAACAAAGCATGCTGTAGAAGCTGCCAGATCAGAAGAGCAGCGCTGTCGTTCCACCTGTTGGAGCTTCACTTCTAGATCAGCTGCCAAACAAGACTAAGGGCCTAGTCTAACCTGCTATAACAATAAAGGTTTCCAGGTTACATTTCCCAATCCTAGGTTAGAACCCCAATGAACTATTCATCCTATTATGAAAGCTAAAATGGTGATTAAATCTTATGAGTTTTTGGTATTTAATTGAGAAGAGGGTATCGCTGCTGCAGAATCAATAAGCAAAAAGAGACAAGGTAATAAAATTAATTGTTTTTAAACAACATAACAATTTTTTTTTTTAAAGCAATGAGACTGGATAACTAACGGGAGGGTTCTGCTTAGCAAGTAAAGAATATCGCAATATGCCAGAATACAAACCCAACTGTACATAGGAATATATCAGAAGTGTCTCAAGAGACAGAATTATTCCAAATGTTTTGTCAAATGTAGAACATGCTAAGTCTATATATCACTTGATGGGCTGCAACACTGAAACAGTGAATAAAATCATATAACTCAAAACTTAAAAAAAAAATTAATTTGAAAATAAAAAATAAAAAAACTAAGGAAAAAGCTGTAATATAGAAACCAAACTTCACAGTATATATATTTATACTTTAAATGTTATATTATCATAATCAACATTACTGCACACTTCACATTCCCATGTGTGCTCCCATCTTATTTGAAACAGCTATTCAAACAAATTTAAATGAAATATGACACTGAATATGAAAAAAGACAGCCATCTTTACAAATTGGAAGCGTCAGCAATCCATAATATCTCTTAGACTTGTGCAAGAAAACACTACAATTAAACAGTTATTTTATGGGGGGAAAAATATATGCACAAATAGCAAGTCAAAAATAACTCAGTGGAATTGTTAGTTCTTTTTTTTTTTTAAAACATATGTACAGGGAATGAGAAATGTAAAAAAATGACCAGACTTGTGACAATTATGAACTGCTCGTAACTAGTGGCAACCCTCTTCCAAAACTTTGCTATGCAGAGGACACTGTCCTCCGTTTGAAGAATGTAAAGGGAATAGAAAATTTAATAATGTCTGTTTAAAAATACAGAGAAGCTCAAAATCTATTCTTAAATTAACAGAAAATTAAAATAACAATATGTGAATTAAACATTTTATATCTCACAAACTTTGAATGTCTAGGCTCTATAATAAATAACAATGGAGACTGTTTGAAAGAAGTCAAAAGGAGAATGGGGAGTCGCCGTGGCAGAACGGCTAGATGCGCGCCGCGGATCGGAAGGTCGTGGGTTCGCTCCCTGGAGGAGCCGGACTTTTCTTAAAAAATGACCTTGGCTCTCAGGTCGACCCAGCCTTGAGTGGGAACCGGGTGCAATCCTGGGAAGTAGAGGCGGCCGGTGTGATGCTGACCACATCACCGATCTTGTGGCGTTGGTCTATAAAATATAGGTCTAGCCCTATATGCCCTATACACCTAAAGGCGTGGAAAAGGGTCCTTTACTTTTTTTTTTTAAAGGAGGATGGCTATAGCAATGCAAGGATTAAACAGCATTTAAAGTTTATGGTTAAGCCCCAGCAAGGAAGTTAAAATTTTGAGAGCATGCATCTTCCCTGTAGCAACATAAGGATGTGAGTCGTGGATGATCTCCCAGACCTTAAGAAAGAGAATAGAGGCTTTTGAGCTGAAATGCTATAGAAACATTCTCAGAATACCATGACAAAGAAGAGAAAAAATACTGATATTTTAAAAGATCTGAACATCAAGGAGAAATTAGCTAATAAAAAGCATCTTGCCTCGGAAAGTTAAATTATTTTGGTCATATCAAGTGCCTTGGCGGATTTGAAAAAATAATAGCAAAAGGCATGGTACTAGGAAGGAGGGGCAGGGGCTGACCAACACGAAGATGGGCATAGGATATAAGTGACTCCTTGAATATTAAAGCAGACAAGGTGGGAGAGCTGGCGAGAGACCGAGTTTCTTTCAGGCAGACCGTGATGAGAACATTGTTTGGCAAAGGACCTGCTACATGATGATGATGTACAGGTAATCTGATAACAGCAGACGGAATATGTATTAATAAAGCTAAATGTAGACTAGCTTTAATTGGAGATGTACAAAGTGTTTACATGATAAAGAATATTCTATGCCAGGCTATTCAAATGGCAGCCCCCAGGTTAAACCCAGCCTGCAGAGGCCTAGCAGTTTATTGTGGCCTAACTAAGTTGTATTAATGTAATTTAATTTACTCACTCATTTTTCCTTGTAACTTGTAACTCAACATGATGCCATAGATGAGTAAATGTTGATCTGTTCTATCTTCAAATTAGAAGGACTTGATGAAAATGGAGTGTGTTTGAGGATGTATTAAAAGTGCAGAGAGTTGGAAGAGCCAGGATGCTTATACACATTCACCATAGGTAATTCACTATAAATTGTATTTTTAACGGTAGTCACATTATTTAATTTGTATGTGTAAAGATAAAAGCTTATCTGATAGCAAATATTACAGTTACGTTGTCAAGTGTTAGGGCTTTACATGTATAAAGTTAAATATGAGTTGGGATGATCAGATCTGTCCTATCTTTCCATTTTTGAAAATTAGCCCTGCTATGAGATTTTTTCAAAACACCTGGATAATGCACTGTAGTAGCTAATGAGTTTCAGGATGAAATAAATTTGATCCAAGAAGTGTTAACAACTAAAACATTAGAAACTGTATTTACATATAATCAACATTTGCTGTGAACAGTATATAATAAATCCATACATAAATAAATGTTAAAAAAAATTATTGCATCTAATCAACAAGTTACAAAACAAAGCTCAACTGAGAACAGGAGTTCCAGGATCCCCCTGTAGTATGTTTCCAGCCCTGAGTCTGTTTTCCTCCCGCATTCGACGGTAGTCAGCCCGAAAGAAGATTACAACCACAGCTGCACATAACACACTGTAGCCATTCAAAATCAAGTTTGGTACTGCAGAAGAGAATAAACACTTGTGTGATAATTTTACAGTGGATAATACTAAAGATACAGACATAAAATTGTATGTAATAATTTTCTTCTATTGTTCTTATTTTCGCCTCTTCTGTCACTTAACTTTTTCAGTGTCAGTCTAGAAAAATAAAACAGAAAGCCTCTTGTACAGTGTCACAACATATAGTATGAGAATGGAAATGGAGCTTGTGGCTTGACAGGAGCAGAGCCCAGCATGTTGTAATTGTAACGAACTTACAGAGTATGCTTCACAAAACAGAAACTGGCCTCCTACATCTAGAGTGGACTGCATCACTTGAAAAGACTCGGATCAGAAGCAGATCATGGATTTTCTGTCCAACACCATCAGGTTTGTTGGGGAAGAAGCAAGCTGACAGACTGGTTGCTGCCACTCAACCTGGCAGTGAGCTACTTTACGATAAAGCGGACACGGTGCAGGATCTCTGGGATCAAGCGAACTGTTTAATAAAAAGACATACTATCCACAGACTTTTAATCAGGCTGCAACTGGTACTATTATTAGCATGCTGACTCTTCACTGGCTGCTGAGGAAAGAGATGTGTGGAAACGTTCTGTACTGTGTTCTTGAATCATTGGGAGTTAACAGATTAGTGAGAAATTACGTGGAAGCTGCAGAGATGTGGTTTTATAAAATAGTTGAGTTGTATCTTTTTTAAATCTTATTACACTGATCAAAAGTCATGTCTAAATCACAAACAAAATAATCAATCTCATCTTCTGAGCTGTCTGCAGCTGGTGCATATACCTGTACTAAGTTTTTATCTAGTGGTTTCTTATGGATCTTTACTAACAGCACCCTGTATGAAATAGTCCAATTTCCTTAAACAGTGTTTGCACATTGTTGGCCCAGAATAACACCAACACCATTTTTATATTCCCTGCCTTCTGAGTAAATTACTTTGTTGATATCTGAAATACTTTTCCCCTGCATCCGGCCTACTGATTTCACTAATTCCTATTATTTTGATATTCATTCTCTCCATTTCCCTCTTGGGAAATGTACAAGTGTTCTGACATTCCAGGTACCAATGTTTAGGATGTAAATGAGATGTACTTTATCTACAGCAGCTAGACGACAGTCGGATCTCACCTGCAGAACATGTTGCTCCCTACCGGACGAGGTGATTAACATAAAACACATGTTTTGAAAAATAAAACTACTCACTGGTCCAGTCTTGAGGTTCAAACTCCCCATCACTAGGGCAAGCCTGCGGCAATGATGCATCATGGTCAGACAGAGGCTGTGCCAAAAACTGTGCCAGCAACATGAGAATAATACCCTGTATTTGTCTAAACAGAAAACAGTTGAAAATTGAGATAACAGAATGTGATAAACATTAGGTACTTGTTCTTTATTTCCTCTTTTACAGCTTCAGGCATCCAGGAAGACATAAGCTTCTGTTTCTTACTCTTTATTCTACCTTGACAGTACATATATCATATTGTTCTATAGTTTCTACGCCTTTCTCCTCTTTTGGTGTATGCCTTGTATGGTATGACAATCCCAGTGCATTCACTTGAAGTGGGCAATCCGTTTTATTTCCTGTCTTTGTATGGAATTTTATACTGGTCCAAGTTTAACTTTTTTCTCTAGTAACTTCATTCCTGATTTTATCTCTTCTTGTCACTCCTTGCAGTCTTTCATTTCCATGGTTATTAATTTTAACATAAGGTAAAATTAATTCTTTTACTTTTACTTTATGATCATGACAGAAATGTATTATCTACATCTGGTGTTATGGTTGAGCCTGGATAATCTGTATTTTGTTCATTTTAATTTTTAAACTTGATACTCTTATTTTAAGAGCTGTGCTAGTGCAGTAGCTAGGATGCCTGCTCATGGACAAGAGGTCACAGCTTTAATACTCACTGACCTAGGCTTCCAGGCTAACCCAGTCTAAAATGGGATGTCAGAAAATATCCTGGGAAGTAAAGTACCAGTAGTGAGGTACTGACCAAATCATCCATTCAGTGCTGACGGATCTACAAAAATATAAGACTAGCATCACTTAGTGCGGCTTAGGTACTAGCCAACTGGTTTTGCAATGGAATCCTCGTTGTTTACCAGGGTCCAGTTCTGCGGGGTGGTTTAAAATAAGAACTTCCTCTGGCTTTCAGTCAGTAGTACATGTTGCACTGTGGCGAACCATATATATTCCAATAATTAACAGTGGATAAAATGCAGCCAACCTCCTTTACTGAGACAGTCCACATTTTTTTGTAAGCATCATATGTCCATTTTAAAAAAGGACCTTTATTTACGTCACTAGTATTTCATGTGTAAGTTCTTCCTCTTGGTGTATTTAATTCTTTCAGTATTATAAGTTTCACAGAAGATACCAAAGTGAAGAAACAATCATGAATGAACGGAAAATCCTAAATGCTTTACTTTAAAAAAACATACACAGTTGTAGTGATCACTGTGAAGAAAACTAGATATCTTTAGTATGTTCTGACCAAAAGTTAAAAGTAAGAAAGCACATTATGTAGTAGAGGAAAATCAATGGATATATTCATTCGCACATATTTCATTGCTTAAGACTGAAACAGTTAATGAAGTTACGAGTATTATAATATTTTGTTATGGACAACCGAAGATCTGTGGAGATGCATGAATGCCTATGCTAGCTTGAAAGGCACTTGATGATGATGATGATGGACAAAATTATATTGCAGCATCACCATTATTCTGGTAGTTAAATACCAGAGTGCATTTAAAAAAAAAAAAAATCAATCAAAAAGCACTCTTGATTTATTAACTGAAAAAATATATCTTCAAATCAATAAAGAATGTTGTACTGAAGCAGTACAATATATTGCAACTGTAATAAGTGTATCACTGAAGCAGTATAATATCATACAACCACCATCATCAAACGCTTGCAACAATATCACTCCTGACCATGAACACCCACCCTGACAGAAAAACAATTCCAGTGCTTGTAGCTTCAGCAACTGGATAGGTCACTTCAACTGCCATCTCCAGAGAAGTGGGGTAAATAGCAAATCCAAAACAACCAAATAAGGCAATGCTCACTGCAATGGGGACATCCATTCCTCGTAACCTGGCAAACTGGAAACAGCAACAAATATTATGAATAATATGTTTCATAAAGAGCACCCCACAAAAAAATTATTTTAAAGGCAGCAATTTTAAATTTTTCAGCACTTAAAATTTATTGATTTTAAATTTATACATGCATTAACACTGTTGAATTTTGATTGAGTTGAGTCAAGAATTGACATCACAGCACTCGGGGCATTCCCATGTGTACTCCATCCTCATCTTCAGCAGCCAGTGCAGAGTTCCAATACTGATGGTACCGGTCACAATCTGGTTATATGTCCATCTTGCCTTTCCTCTGAGTGTAGTGAGCTGGCCAGGCCCTCTGGTTACACCCAGGTGCCTCATGTTCTGCAGGCCTTAATATTTTTTTCACTACTGATTCCGTTGCTTGTTCCCAAAGGGCCTTAACCACATCTGCCTTGTCATGTCTCAATTTTGTCATGTTACATTTTGAATGTTAAAGAAACAGATGTGTATAATACTTGTGGCACCTTTCAGTTTTCCCAGATGAAGTTGCTCCATTGTGCTATAGAGAGACAAGGGAATCATGGCTCATGGTGATGGTGAGCCTATGCATAGCACAAAACCTGGGCAGTCTTGAAAAGACCATGTGTTGCCTATGCAGTATGATCCCGCTCTCTCTGCCTGTTAACTCTAAAAGAAAGGTAACACCAATATAACATAACCCCTGACCCTTTTGGGTCGTGGAGGGTATTGACGGAATCACTAGCACACAGAAGTCACCATCTTTCTCTGTCTTCCACTTGTTGAACCAGTGTATAATAATTCAGTCCTGGTCATTTCTTGATGTTGTCATACCAGGTTCTTCTTTACACCCCTCTAGTTTGCTACCCTCCCCAATGCTCCTTGAAGTATAGTGTTTGCAACTGAACCATGTCACATCATGTGTCTGAATCAAACTAGCACATGACATTTCACCACTGTCAAAAGAGGCTTCAAATGTAACACCAATATTTTTAGAATAAAGCATGTTGCAGAAGCTGTTGGATCAGAGCTCTGTCTGTCCGCCTGTCAGGAGCTTCCCTCCAATCTCAAGGTTAAGGATCTGATTCGGCCTGCCATAACATCAAGTTTCAGATTAGGTAAATAATAATACAAATTATAAAACTAAGCATAGACAATTTTTATTATTTTTATTTTATGGAGTTCTGATGTAAGGTAACAGTAAAGGACCCTTTTCCACTCTATTAAAGATGACCGCCCCAATTCTGACATGCACTAAAGAGGAGCAGTGTTATGTTATCTTTTTTTTTTTTATTAATCAGTAAGGATTCCATTAAAAAAAATATTGACAGGTTACAATACAATGGCGTGGTTACTGTAATTTCTATCATATAAAAACCATAGTACTCATGTGAAATGTGGGGGGGGGGGGGGGGGTAAGAGACAGACAGTGATACAAAATGATGGTGTAATATAGACATAAATTTTATTTTTTAAAGAATTATACTAGAAGGAAAGCCGAGGGCAGGTGAGCTACAGGTAGACAAAGACATCGAAAAAATCAGGTAAAAGGAGTCTGAGAGTGTATAACCAGGGTAGGAGACAGCTGGTTTGAGATTATTGCTGACAGACTTTATTGATGAGAAAAAACTGAATTGAATGTGGGTGTGTAAATACATATATTTAAAAATATTTCAAGTCAATTTGATCACTGCCTTCTAGAGCAGCAAAGAAACAGGAACAACAAAGATAATTCTCCCAGTTTAAAAAAAAAAAAGACACCTCAAGTATAACTGAAGCTCACCGAGAAACAGTCTGAACATGATAAAATTTATTTCCCTTTTTTCCTCTCCAACATTTAAAATAAATGTATCACTGATTCAAGATTTGACTCTCTTTTGGAATGCAAATAATATATTTAAGAACTCACCTGCACAAAAGCAATGCCACATAAGGCACTAAGGCAAAACCCAATTTTAGTCACTTCTGCAAACTTTTTTGTCTTATCAGCAATAAAACCAGCAATGACAGCACCAACAGCCCCCACAGCTATCATCAGGGCTCCACACAAGCCAGCAAAACTCTGCAGCAGAAAGAAGCCAAACACAACCATTTACACACAAAATAAACTGACTGTACATAGAGCATCAATCAAACATTTAAAAGAAGCCAAACACAACCACTTACACACAAAATAAACTGACTGTACAAAGAGCACCAATCAAACATTTAAAAGAAGCCAAACACAACCATTTACACACAAAATAAACTGACTGTACAAAGAGCACCAATCAAACATTTAAAAGGGGGTTTGCGTGGTCTCGAGGTATGGTGTCCACTTTGAGTGCTACAGGTTCCGGGTTTAATCCCTGGCAGGGGCTGAGATTTTTTTTTTTTTATGTCGACTTGGACTTCTAGTAATTCCCCCTACTCTCTAGGTAGTGAGATAGTACGCCCATGTGCATTGTCGCGCACGCAGAAAAATCCCTTGCAGTTGGAAATCGAAAAGAGTAGCCTAACGGCACTGCCCAGGCAAAAAGTGAGTTTAAAGTCTACCAAAGGTATTTCAGAATCCTCGCCGGTGCTACAGAGCCAGCGCACTGTGGTGAGCTTCTTCAGACTCATACTTGAGTTATAAGAAAAACGAAGCACTTATGGGTTACCACCTGTGTGCAATGATGTTGATCCATTGTTGAAACCTCAAACATTAAAAAAAAAACAAGAATGCCACAATGTGAAGCTGTGTAGCATCCACCCTTTAGATTTTCTCTGCCACTCTCACCAATCATACATCCTGCTGTCAGGACACATTCAAGTTCTCACTGTCGTCATATATTTAAAAAAAAAAAAAAAGAAGTTTAAAAGCAATTTGGCTGTTGTATTGCATAAAAGAATACAATTCCTGAGGCATACAATAACAAAACTCTTCCAAACAAGAGCTCTATTTACTGTTTTGTTGTATTTGTATAGTATCACAGTCAACAACAACAACAAAAAATAGTTCCACTGTGGGGTTTGGAACCTGCACACCTCACTTGGCAATCACAGTAACCACTATGCTGCCATAGCTCCTAGGAGTTCTGCACAGTAAAGAAATAAAAGGTGAATACTTTGTGTGTCCACTTGCTCAGTTTCTTCTTGAACAAATAGCTGCACTAAACAAACAAAAAATACCACCTACATTTTTATTGGGAAGCCTCAGTAGCTTGGTGGCTAGATCACTCATCCGCAAGCCTTCTTCTTCTTGTTTTGCGTTCGACATCAGTCATGCTAAACATTGAGTCCCGTCTGGGTCACGAATAGGATTGTGTGTTTAAGGTCGCCACCAGTCCCTCATAGCTTCTCTTTCAATGTGGCTCCCTTGGGCCAGATCCACAGTCTTTGCTGGGAGAGGTAAGGGCTGTACTGTAGTATGTGCCCAGGGGTATCCGCAAGCCTGAAGGCCTTGGGTTAAATCAATACCATAGTCAGAATTGTTTTCAAAACTGACTTTGGTTCCCAGTCATCACAGCCTAAAATGGGTACCAGGTAATGTCCTGGGAAGTTAAGGTGGCTCTCCACTCCTGCGACAGAGTCAGCAAGTCTCTAGAGAATCACTTTATTTTCACTTTGGGACATAAACACCTTAGGGATTGAACTGTCAACACATTGTCATTTAAAATCCTAAAGTTACAACCCATGACATTCTTGGGCTAATTATTCTTGGACCACATATGTCTGTTCATTTCACTGGCAGAACATCAACGTGGCTGCTTCAAGATACGTTGGTTAAGTGATTTTGTGTATTAGTGTAGTTTTGTTTGATATATGAATGTGTTGATGCTCTGTAGCCGCAATATTCCCATTTTGTTTGTCTGTTATATTGTGAAGATTGCTGATCTACTTTTTGTTCGGTTTTATAACTTTCCTTGACTTACTGTTTGGTAGGCCTACTCACTTTCATTGTCTGTCAATCATTTTAGAGCTAATAATTCTAAATTCTGTTTCTTAATGTTTAATGTCATTCATGTTCTTGATTTTTTTTTTTAATTTTCCTGGAGCAGCCTCGGATACCCCTGAGAAGTATAAACGGAGCCCTAATCAGCACTGGTTGGGAACCACTTGTCTTTACAAATATAAGTATAAAATATATGCCCAATGTGCTACTGGCATACAAGGGTCCTTTACTTTTTTAATTACTTACATTGTTATAGTTCTGAGGACACAGAATCTGCTCAATAAATGTGGTGTAGGCTGTGAACAAGGCCAGTCCTCCACCTACTCCAAATGTCAGCATCCAAAAGGAAAAATTGTTACGCAACTGAAAAAAAAAAAAAAAATAAACAAATAAATAAAATATATACCAAGTCTGCATCAAATTTGTTAAAACCAAACCGATTGTTACAAGAAAGTCGCTTCATAATATGGTTAATGCAAACTTCTTGTAAACACTTATTAAAGATATCTTATTTCTATAGTTTAATATATCTAACATTTTTAAAATGCATATTCTGGCATAACAACGCAATTTCTGTCTCAGGCATTTTCAAGCTCAAGGCACTTTTAATGTGTTGTATTCATTATCTTACTGGTTTTTTCTTGGTATAATTTAAAAAAAAATATCATTTAGCTTTTCTTCTGAACCCAAATTTTCTATTTACACAGACAACACAAATTGTTTAATTATATCTAAGCACACAAATATAAATACATCACCATGAAGTGAATTACATTACACTGTTTCATCAAGTCTGTGTTTCAGTTCATCCAATTTCAATAAGCTTTTTTTTCCTTGTATCCTTCTTTGCGTCATTCCTCCTCCTTGACCTATCTTCTTCTTCTGTGTTGCCCTTAGAAGGGTGGTTCACATATTATGTTGTAGTTTACAGCTAGGCTGTGATATCTTAACCCTCTAGTCCAACACATTAGATTTCAGCAAACTCCTAATTAGTCACTGTTTAAGACGAGCTTGTGGGAGCCACCGTGGTGTAGCCAGAGGCTTGCCAGTGGATCCCACAGTTGTGAGTTCAAATCCGGACAGTGCTGGACTTTTTCAAAAATGATCTTAAGGCCCAGTTCAGCCGAGTCTCTTAAATATGTACCAGGAAAAAGTCATCGGAAGTAAAGGTGGCCAGTATGATCACCCATATAGTAAATAATTGGTGTATAAAATGTATGTCTCGCCCTATATCCCCAATATACCTTTAGGCGTAAAGAAATGAGAGCCCGATCTACTTAACCATTCGGCCAGCAGCTCCTCATCGTATGACAGAGATTTCCTAGAGAGTTAACTGTATTTAACAGCATAAACATTATTTTTAATGAATGAAAACTGTACCTTTTTGATGCCAATAAAAAATGGCTCAGATTGTGCAGCAGCACTAGGACTTGGTGGTGAAGGAGGCAGTGATGCACAGACACCAAAGGTGGACAAGATGACACCATAAAGACTTGCACCACTGCACACCCATAGCTGTCAACAGAGATGATGACGAGTAAGTAAGGACTACAACAAAGATGAGACGATTTTAAAATACTCAAACAAACCACAATCAAATGAAAGTCATGTGATACATAATATAATTTTCTACACACTGCCATAAAACAAAAACACATTATTGACTGTATTTATCATTAGAGGTTGGGGGGGGGGGGGTGTTAAAGCTGAGGATTTAGGGCCGCATGGCAAGTGCTGTCAATATGGACTGTGCAGGTTAAAATTTTATTTTTGCCCTGATAGCTAAATCAGAGGCACATCTTCAATCACACTTACTTGTCTGGGAGGAAGAGCTTGAGAAGAGAGGGATGACTATCAGTATCTCCAAAACTAAAACCATGGTGATCTCAAGAGAGGAGAAGAAACACCATATCATGATGAGACAGTGTGCATTGGAGCAGGTCAAGCAGTTCAAATACCTTGGATTTGTAACTGACCGAAATAAAGATATTAAGACAGAGCTCCCTACTTAAAAAACCAGCTGCTGGAAACTTTTTCAGTCCATAAACCGAGGATTTCTTAGCAAAAGAGAAATTGGCAAGAGGATAAAAATGGCTGTTTACCGCTCTACCTATGTGCCAATCCTGATCTATGGGTGTGAGCCATTGGCAATGACAACAGCTCACAGAAACCAGCTTCAGACTTAAAAAAAAAATACATCTGAGAAAGGTGGTACAAGTGACAAGAAGGGACAAAGTTCACAATCAGACAATACGTCAATTCTTTAAACCTAGGCCTTACAAACTTGAGTGGATACGGATACAATGGTTTGGACATGTATGCAGAATGGGTGAAAATCAGCCACCATGCAGGCAATGGAAGGCTAAAAACCAGGAACCAGACCTCCAGGGCGACCCAGAGTCCGCTGAGAAGAAAACATTCGTGAGTTTCTGACTAAAAGAGGACTGGAATTGAACAAAGCCAGAAAGATATCTGCTGAAGAGGAGCGACTAAGTAAATAAGTAAGAACCTCAATGGCGCACTAAACAAGCAGTGAATTAAATAAACACAAACTAGGTTCAGTACAAGGTACAATATCTTATTCCTGCGATGACATGTCAAGCAGAACCTCTACTGTTCAAGTATGTATGAAAATTTTGTGACAAGCCTCACAGAAGAGCTAAGTAATGTTCATGTATTCTTTTTTGTAACTGTATCATTGTCCATTTGTGTCACATGCTAGTCAAGGCTTTCCATTCGTTAAATTCATGTTGCCATTTGTTAGTGTGTGATACTGTGAAACTGTCTAGCTGAACTTAGTCTATTTAAAAAAATAGACCTTTTTCCAGATTTTATCAAGATAAATGCATTGCCCTACCCTAAGAAACTAAAGAAGAAGTAGCAAAAGAAAGTTTTGGTCAATTTCTATAAATATCCAAGGGATTGAAAACTATAACCACCAAGCTATAGGCAAGCCTGCTAGCTATTGTGTTATGGCGGCCCATGAGTCACTAAGAAGATTCATTTTTTAGATTTCATGAAATGTTTGTGTGCAGAGGTAATTATTTTTTACCTGAAGGGAAGTAACTAGTAAATACAAAGGGAGCAAATAAATAGCTGCTTTCCTTCCCTTTTGATGCAAAAAAGGGGTTTTGTTGATGTAGCTATAGAGAGCAAAGTGACATCATCATAAGTTTACTATGATATCACAAAGACACTAAAATTGACTCAAAATATATATTTTTTAAATAGATAAATATAATCCTACCCATCATTTCTACATACTATGCAGTTTCAACCAGTACCAAAGCTATATAGGTGTACTCGCCACTGCCATAAGATGTCATGTCATCAAAAACCAGTAAAAGTTCGAAAATTGGCTTTCTCAGGTTAAGAGCAAGAGATTTCTGCACTAATCAAATGAGTATACTGAAGTGAACAGTAAATGGAGAGATATTAGAAGTGTCTCCTATCCTGGACAGAAAATAAAAGGTAATGACAGAAACAAAACAGAAATCAAAAAGAGAATAGAAATGGTTAACAATATCTCCAATAAGATGAGAAAATGTTTGACATCTATAGAGATAAACAACATTCTGAAATACTCAGCCCTGCTGTATGGTGCAGAAACCTGGACAATGAACAAGTAACTAGATAGGAATAAACTCACAGGGAGCAAGTACAGTGGGGATCTACCAGTCATCAGTAGAAATTATCCTCGTCGACACACGTTTCGGCCCACGATTCCTAGACGTATTCGGAGGTGGGCCCTCCTGAGTTCATGACGCTCAGGGCTGGTTTCCCGCTGCACGGAATTACCGGATGGTGTTTTACTTTCGGCCAGAGACAAGACGACTTGGTGGTTTCGAAGGAGGTACTGTGAGATAAGAAGCCGCCGCGGCAGCTTAATTAAAGCAGTCAGCGTGCCTGGACGACCGAGCGACAAGCTTACTTTGGTTTACCGGACACATGTTGGACTTTTATTAGCAGTTGGCAGAAGAACACTGGCAGACAATTCGGACACGATGGACTTTCAAAGGGATGAGAAACTCTTTTCCACTAGATACCCGGACCAGCTCACCGAGGCCCGTCCCCTACGTTGTTGCGCTGCGTCCAAAGCCAGCTAGAGGCCCTTTCAGCCACCTCTCCCAGTTTTTTGAGATTACCGCGTAATCCTAGTTCTTTCACCACATTGTAGAGCGAAGTGGAAACGAGGCCTCTTGCTCCCACTTTGACGGCAAATACCCGTACTGTGTAAGCCTCGTTTCTCCTCAAACCGGCTGCTAAATCACTGTACTTCTCGAGCTTGTACAAATGATTCTCCTCCATACGCGACTCAAACGGGACAGTCAACTCAATCAGGATGAGCTGCCGTTTTTGCGCAGAATGGAGAACGATGTCCGGTCGCAGGCCGGTTTTACGGATCAACTCAGGGTACCGTTCATGGCCTGGCAGATCAACCGCCAGTAACCAGTCCCTCGCAGAGTCTAGAACAGATGGAGCGAATGTGTTTTGGTTGACCTTCCCTTTTGGAACCTGCCCAGCCTTGAGGAAACGAATGGGGACGATACTAGAACTGGCTCTGGCATTAGCCCTCATTCTAGCCTGGTCGACAACGGCTGCTAACTCCTTTAGCACCTTGTTGTGGCGCCAGGTATATCGGCCTTGACCTAGAGCTTTCCTGCACGCGGACAGGACGTGCTCAAGAGTTTGCTTTGATTTGCACAACGGGCAAGTCGGATTGTTGGTCGTAGACCATTTAACCATGTTAACACCGGACGGTAATACATTGTACGCCGAACGAACGATAAAGCTCAGTCGCAGCGGGGTCATCCGCCAGATCTCACCCCATGTGAGTATTCTTGGCAATGCGCTCTCCAGGCTGACCCAATGGCCCTGCTGCGACTGCTGGGCTGATTTCTGGACCCGAACCTCGTTTTCGTTGTCCCTCACCGTTTGTATTACCATGTCACGGCGCTCTTTGGCTGAGGCCTTTGACCACCAATTGACCTAGAAAATCAAACTGAGTCCATGGAAATGTGGATATGCAGAAGAAGAATAGGGTGTATTTCCTGGAAACAAAAACACCAAATACAGAGGTTCAGAAGACACTGTGTATGAAAAGAGAATTGAAAAAAATAAATAAAGAAGAAACAACAGATATTCCAGTGACATTAAAAGAGGTAACACTCATTTAAAATTTAAAAAAAAAAATGAAAAGTTGAAGGCAAGACAGCCAGAGGTAGAAAATGATACAAGTGGGAGGACAGCATCAAGAGACAGACCAACAACAGTCTGAGACAGTGTACTATAAAGACACAAAGCAGTGTGTGTTGGAGATCCACTGTAGCCAACCTTCACTGAAGAGATGACATCTGATTGAATGATTGATATGAAAAGAACGCAACCACAACCAACTTTCAAATATAAACTCAGGCTCCCCATCCCCCACCCCCAGCTTAACTACAGGCACAACCAGATTTAGACCTGATGATGCCCTAAGCTATATAAAGCTTGAGGCCCCTATCATGTTAAATTAAACCAGCTTATCGCAAAAAACTTTAAAAACATATAAGCTTTTTAAATATATAGAAAATGGAAATATGCAGTTCTACATTTTTATGAAATAAATGTGTTTTTGTTAATGTGTTTGCAGAATCAGAGAAATTATATTGTATAATCCTCTAAAAAGCTTTAAGTTAAAACTTAAAACCTTTTTTTCTTTCTTGATTTCCCAAATGTAAAATCACTGATTATGACATATATCAATTATTTTATTAAACTTAAATAGGCTACAACAAATATAAGCCTAGGATAATATACTAAAAATAATAATAATAAAGTCAGAAAATTTCTGAAGGAAAAGTTGACAATATTTTAAAAGGAAATTGCATTTTAAATATTTAAAAGAAAATTTCATTTGTGAAAACACTTCACTAAAGAACAACAAATGAGATGGTTTGGCCACCTGACGAGAATTTCCTGGTATAAACTGCCACAGAGAGCCACGCTGAAGAAATTTAATGAAAAAGAGCAAGGGGTAGACCACGCAAGAGATGGAGCGACACCACCAGGAGCAGCCTAACAGAAACAAACACCAACCTGTACAATGCATTGGAAAAAGCGCTCAAACGATACTTACACCCTACCCCCTCCCCCAACACCTCCCTGTGTAAATGGTGGAAGAGAAGAAGAAAACAAAAAAGAAATGTTGAGGCCTATGCAGACTGTGAAGCCCTAACCTGTAGCTTTTACCTAAATCCAGCACTGGCTGCAAATGGAGTTTAAGAAAAGAATATCATCCATGAAATCAAAAGGACTGCATAGGCCACAACGGAGGACCTAGACTGACAGTCCTATGTGACATATAATGGCATAACTTGATGATGATGATTATTATCCACCTGGGGCCTGTTAATAGACCTTGTCACAAATTTCCTCTCTAGCTGTCAATTATTTTCTCTAAAACAAAATTAATTTACCATAATTTCAATGTCACTTGGCTTGGTCACAATGGCTGGTGATAAAATATTTGCTGCCAAGATGCCTAAAGGGTTTGCTAAAAATGAAAACAAAAAAATATAAAATTCTTCTGTATATCTTTGTCTTCAAACTGTTCAATGTTTCTCCTGATAATAATCAAAACAGTGAAGTAATCATACATAAGACTTGTAATGCTGTATTGTTTTCATTCTGACTGTAAAGGCTGTGTGGTCTTGAGGCTTGGGGTCCGCCTAGAGTGTTAGAGGTTCCTGGTTCAATCCCCGGTAAGGGCTGGGATTTTTTTCACGTAGACTTGGACATCTAGTAATTCCCCCTGGTCTCTGGGTAGTAAGATCTGACGCCCGTGTGCATTGTCAAGCACGTAAAAAAAATCCCTTGGCAGTTGGATATCGAAAAGAGTAGCCTAACAAAGCTGCCCGGGCAAAAATTTTGAGTTAAAAATCTACCTCAAGTATTTCAGGATCCTCACCGGTGCTACCGAGCCTGTGCACTGTGCTGAGTTTCTTCAGACTCAGACTTGAGTTAGAAGAAGAACGGAGTACTAATAGTTTACTACCTGTGTGCCATGATGTTGATCTGTTGTTCAAACCCCAAACCCTGACTGTAAAACTAAAAAACAAAATTTGGTACTTATTTTTTTAGTTTTAAATATCTTTTCTTGATGGTCTTTAATTTAAGGCACTGTGTCAGTTCCAGAGTCCAATTTTGGAAGACATTAAAAGACATTATGCATTTAACATAATGTTCACAGTCCGCAGGAACACTATATACAGAAGTTCTCATTGTTATTATAGACCCCATAAATGGGAGCTGCCATCATGTGAACACTGAATCACCCAGGAAGACTGATTATAAGTTATTTTCAGATAGTTTCATGAAAATACAGAGAAAACTTTATGATAATATACAGAAATTTGATTATATATCATAGTTACCATTGTCCCTTGGGACACTATATGCAGGAGCTAAACACTGGTCCTAGAGATACTATATTTGGGATTTACCACCTTTTCTAGGGACACTCTATTTGGGAATTACCACTATTCCTATGGATGCTAAATATATATATATATATATATATATATATATATATATATATATACACACCCTCCACCCTAAACACAAAAGAGAGAGAGAAGGGGGGGGGGGAGAGAGAGAGAGGGAGAGAGAGAGAGGGGGAGAGAGAGAGAGAGAGACAGAGAGAGAGAGAGAGAGAGAGAGAGAGAGAGAGAGAGAGAGAGAGAGAGGGATTTTTCTTCTTTTGCTTTTCTAGCCCCTAATGGAGCATAGTCCATCAACGATCATCTTCAAGGTTCTCTAATCGAACTGCACTTCTTCTTCTTCTTCTTCTTCACTTCCTCTTTTACCGCTGTGGGTGTCAAGGGAGATATAAGGTTCTGTTTCTAGCTCTTCTAGCCGCCTCGACCATAGGCACATCGAACTGCACTACTGAACGGAAAGGTGCATTCCCCCACAACTCTCCTGTGAATGCAGTATTATCCACTCTTCCATCTCTGCTTTGTACTTTGTACGACTTCATTCTCAAAAGTTTGTCATAAAGCTTCGTCTTCTTGCAGAATATGAGACTAAAATCGTGTCAGGTAAATTATATGCAACCTTGAGTTTATCAGCTTTGAGATCGTCACAGTCAAACTGCTGACCCAGTTTATAATGGCTTATCTTGAGAACTCTTATATCACTCACTTACCACCTCTTTGATGATATTCAGCCCAAAGAATTTTTGTTGCTGTGTTACCTTGCTCAGTTTTCAAAGAATGTCCTATTATTCCTTATGCCTCAATCCTAACTCTTTCCGTCCCAAACAACATACTATGTGTGATTGGGTTTTATTCATGTGTACCAGTCAACATGTTATGTATGTTTTTACATCTTATGTTTAGTGAGAGACTCAGAAGAACTCTGAAAGCATATTTCTCTTCTTGCAATGGTTGTATAGCTGGCCCCTCTGGAAGTAGTATACCCTTGAGTTTAGTAATGTCATTCTCAACTCCCTCGGAAATTTGCTAGAACCGTGTAAGACTGAAACAGTTACACCTGCACCACTTGTTCACTTGGATCGTAGTAGTGCAACTGCTAAGTGTTTGCTAACATATCCAAAGGTCATGGGTTTGAATCCACATCTGCTGGATTTTATTATACTCCCAGATTCACCCAATCTAAGCGTGGACCAGGAAATCAGGAAAATAAAGGTGGCTGGTGTCATGTTGTCCAGTTCACCCATTGAAAAGTAAACAGTGCCGCAGCACAAATAGTCTGAAGAAAATGGTGCAGCAAAGAGAGACCAGAGGATGTGGCCGACAGTGAACACTCAGGGAAGGGGCGAGATGGACATACAATCAGACTGCTACTGGTACCATCTGAACTATAATTCTGCACTTGCTGCTGAAGATGGGGTTGAAGTGCTTATTGGAATGTCCTGAATGCTATGACGTCAGCTTTTAACTCATCAATTGATCGATCAATTTGGCCCTCTAAGCTGCTACCTGAAAGTTTACCACCTAAGATATGGGAAAAAAAAACTCAATCTGAATGGCAAACAAGCTAGGCCCATTACAGATACCCGGATCAACCTCCAAAGAAGTTATAATTAGGACACTCCTAATCGTTAGACCAGCCTTGTGTAACCAGCAGTCCTGTGAGTGTTAAGGGTGACCCATCAAGAACTGTTTGGTCTATAGAAATATGGATTTAGCACCATATGCTTAATAAATCAATAGCCAGAAGAAGAGTGCAGAGATAAAAACACAAATGGCCAAAACCAATTAGAGAGATCCTAAGTCTGGCTGATTAGCATTCCAATGGAAACCAAGCTATATGGATCAGTGAAAGATACACGTCGCAACACAGATTTATAGAGATCTGTGACCTACTCATCCGTATTCCACTGGTGGGGAGAATGAAGAAAGAAGAAAAATGCATAAATCACATGAGCAGGATCCTTTGCATTTTCTATCATCACCAGGTGCCTAGTCGAATGGCGCAGGCGATTATGCCTCTCAACAATCTGTGACCTGCAACAGCGTGTATCAGTTTGTCTGTTAACACCAATCCATGACATGACACTAGGCTGTAAAGAATCTTCTTTCGCTGTCTTTCTCTATCTCTTTCCACAGATCTTTCCAATGGTTACACCATGTTCCAATTTCCCTCTTCTCATAATATGACCAAAAAATGATGATTTGTCTCTTTCTGATGTTTGTGATAAGTTATCTTCCAGCCCTCACCTCATTCAAAACATCTGGGTTGCTCTGTTTAGCTGTCCAAGGGATTCTAAGGATTCTTCTGTAAAAACACATCTCTTAATGTTGAATTAAGAATCAACATCATAACACTCAGGACACTCCCATAAGCGCTCCATCCCCATCTCCAGCACCAAGCGAAACAGTTCCAATTCCAATGGCACCAGGAATGGTCTGACTGTATATTTATCTTGCCTCTCATTTGAGTGTTGAGCGTCGGGCAGTTTCTCTGTTAACTCCTCATAGGGCCGTTTTTCTTCGATCGTAATGATCAGTTTGTGCCTCCACACTATTCACTCACTCCCAAAGAGCCCTCACATCATCTAGCTTGTCATAATTCACCAACAAGTGGTGTAGAACCGGCCCATCTATCTGCCTGCTTGTTTCCAAACACACTGATATACCCTGGATAAAATATCTAAAGGAGTTAACTACCCAGGACCTCTGAAGCGATGCTTGCCACCTTGCATGGAGCATGCCTATCTAATTTTTTCAACATGCTTTGTGAGTCAGTTACAATTACAACATGGGAGTACAGCTGATTCTCTTGCCAGTGATAAGCAACAGTAACTGCCTCCACCTCCATTCTTAAACTAGGAGTTCTGATATCACATGCCAAGCTTTGTCGCACTAAGCGACATTCATTCACTTTTGCTATGAACCCTTATGCTGACTCATAAAACAGTGACATGAAAAATACAGTACAGACAAGTTAGATGGGCACAAACAGATAAAGAAGAATTTTGGGCTGCAGATGAGAGTCTAGCTTCTATGCTATCATGGCTCCCAATGATAAGGACCTTAATTAACTGTCTATCCTACTCACACATTGTTGCTATTGTTGTGGCTATTGCTCGCTGGCTGTCAGGAAACCATAAGGCTGCAACCTTGGCTGGCGTAAACATAATAAAAGTCTGTCCACAGGCTGCTATAAGTTGCCCAGTAATTAGCACAGGAAAGCGACTACCAGATGGTACAAAGTCGAAGACTGTTAAGTTCCGTAATACGGATCCAGTAAAATTTAACCATGCAGCAAATATTATCTGAAAATATATAGATAAAACAAAACTGATTAATCCAATTTATTTGTTCATGGGAAATTGCTCAAGAATTATGAAGGAATTTGAAGAGAAAGTGTAATTCAAACAGCATTCACATGAAACACACGATGAACAAACCAGTTTTAGAAGATAGACTGCAAGACCACAATAACAGGTTAAACTCAGCATGCAGTAAATACAACATGAAGATTAATGCAAACAAAACCGAAACAATGCAAGTTAGAAGAACCCCTGCCCCCCTACACATACAGTTGAATGGTTCTGGTCTGAGTAAAGTTAGGGAGTTTAAATATCTAGAAAATATGATCAGAGAAGATGGTAGAATTGACATAGAAATAGAAACCAGATGTCAAAAAGCAAGTGCACTTATATACCAACTGTCACCATTATTAAGACATCCAAGCATAACTATGAGTGTAAATGGACAGATTATTAACAGCATATTCATTCCAACATTAAGCTACGAGTGCCAAACACGGACACCTCCTAAAGCCGATATACGCAAAATCACCACCTGCGAGATGAGGTGCCTGAGAAAAGCAGCTAACCTAACTATCCGAGATCAAGTGAATAATGAACTTATCAGACAAATTGTGGGAACGACAGCTCATACAATATTTGTCGAGAAACAGCAGATAAAGTGGTTTGGCCATCTTGTTAGAATGCAGTAAGATCAAATACCATCACAATAACTACATCTCAGAAGATCAGCTACAAGAGCAAGAGGATGGCCGCGGAAAATATGGATTGACAACATTAAAGACACTCTACGCCTTCACGGCATGACAATAGCCAGTGGCAACCAGCATGCACTGGATCGCTAATTATTCCTCCACGACTCTTAACGGCAGAAGTGGTTTATGATGAAAATGATGATTAATCCAAGATTGATCCTTAATTACTGGAATATTATATCACTGACTAAAACTATCTTTGACTAACACTATCACTGACTAACAATATCAAAATGTTGATATAATTTGTTTGTGACAGCTTAGTAGAGAACAATTTTCCACACCCTCAGACATATTTAGCCTACAAGGCTAGATCTATATTTTACAGACCAGTCGGCATTAGGTGGGTGATGTGGTAAATATCACACCAGCTGCCTTTACCTCCAAGGACTATCTCGTACCTATTTAAGGTGGATCGACATGGGAGCCAATGTCATTTCAGGGCCTGAAACCATGACCTTCAGATCCACAAGCGAGCGTCTAGCCGCTACATCACAGTGGCTCCCGACAGCTTAGTAGGTGATAACTTAAGTCATTGTTAGTGATAAAGTTAGTATTTACATTATCACTAGCAATGACTTGAGCTATCACACACTCATACAATCATGTAGGAAAAGAAGAGGCAGACCAAAGAAGACCTAAATACAGAACTTGACTGACTGCACAGGTCTAAGGCATGCTATCACGAAGTCCATTGCATCTGACCATTAAATGTGGAAGGAGCTGATCAGACTGTCAACAGCAACTGATAACCCAGTGACACGCAGTGATAGGGGATGATGAAGCTGATCAAAAACTTGAGCTTACAATGAATTACTTTTTTTTTTTTTTTAAAGCGTTTTTTTTTTTGGTGTGTGTGTGTGTGATATGCAAAGGTATGCAGTACCAGCACCTTTGTAGGCATCAATATTTCAGAAAAAGACACAATGGTGAGTATAAGCACTTTTTATTTGGACACTGCGGCAAGTACCGGCACCTTTTCCTTAAACACAAAAATAACTTACACTAGCTCGCAACCCCACAGTGTCTAGCACCCAAGAGGCAACAATCCCACTTGGAAAGGAGGCTACAAGATACACAAGAGACAGCCAGTTCACCTCCATGAAAGAAATATTGTAGTAACTTGATGACATGTCTGTGACCGGTGAAAACATTATCCATATCTGAGGAGAGAAAGTCAGGTAAAAGAGAAATAAAATTTAAAAAATACTTAATTTAATAAAACTGGAGCTGCAGTAGCAGAGTGGATAGATGCTTGCCTGTCAGCACAAAGTTCTGGATTCAAATCCTCATGAGGGGTTTTAGGGTTTCATTTTGGAGACAAAGACCCAATGCCCCCCTAACAAGCATGTCGCTGAATGCGACTGATAAGTGGTGTTTCCTTCAAAGTTCGAGTTTACATACAAATAAGTTAGATCCATAAAATGGATGTACATGCAAAACTCAAGTTCTGGATCAACACCAATCCAGGTGTGGATTAACAACTGGAACTTCCTATCGGAGCTTACAGCCAGTGAACCCTGAGAGGAGGAGAAGAGGTCTGGAAAGTAAAGGTGGCTGGCATGATGCTGACCAGATCACTCACAGAGTGCCAATTGGTCTATAAAATGTTGAGTTTAGCATCATCATATGGCCAAAGCACCACTGGCTTGAAAAAAAGATCCTTTAATTTCTTTTTATCCTTACTGTAACTGACTGCACTCCCCCATCTTGGCTACTACTTACAGGTTTCCCACCCCAGCAACCAGATGAGCAGCATTTAAGTCAAACAGGACCAATCCCAGGATATCTAAAACGTTATCTGATTTATTTCACAGCCATCTCAGAAGCAGTGTGTTAACTATGTGAATGTTGCATTTACTGGAATACATTTTAATTGTAATACAGTGGCAAACAGTGTGTTGATTCTTCTGCAAGATAGGTGGACTTTGTGATGCACTCTTGAATTCTGTGTACATTTCTACATACAGGTGTAGGTCTAATCAAGAATCGTTTGAGCTACTACAGTAAAAAAATAATTCACTGCTAATGTCTAAAAATATTTTTTTCTTTTTACATTTATTATTTTTTTAGCATGTAATATGACTGCAAATAGTTCTTAAAATCAGTTTTTAGACCTTGTTTCCTTACTAGATCTAACTATAAACTAGTGAATTTTTGATGATATTTAGAGCAAATTTAAATTTAGCTCTTTCATTCACACAAAGTTTGGCAGCAGATGTCTAATGGGACAAATAACAAATATGTTACAAGTGCATTACTTCAAAGGCTGTTAAATTCACAGGGACCACTAGAAAAGCCAGATTTAAAAAGTATGCCCTGATCAAATGTGAACAGTTAGAGAATATGATGTGTTAGGATAAAAGTGGATTAGCCAATTTCATTTCATATTTTGCTTGAGACCATACAAAAACTAAACCATATGCAAATATTTCAGCTTTTAATTTAGAAGCTCTCATATATATATGAGCTCTCATATACATAAATACTAGTGCTGATAGGTGTTGTTTTTTTTTAACCGCCCCCCCCCCTTTTTCCCCAATCCCAGCTGTTGCCAGGGGCCCTAATATAACCTAATGGTAAAATAGGGTTTCTGGGACTTGCCCCTGGGGATTCTCATCGGAATGGTGGCACTTTGAATCAGCAGGTGCTTAATGCTGTACAGTCCTGGAAAAGAAGGGGGAGGTTGAATGTCGCTCACAAGGGATATTTGTAAATGAAAACCCCAAACTAAAAGTAGCTTTTATCTATCAAAGACATACTGCCTGATTATTTTAATGTTATTCATATATACTAGCAAACTGATGGCATGCTTAGAGGAGTTAATGAAGTGCAATAATGTATTTTCTATTTACCTTCAACGTGCTGATCACAGAAAGATAAAACACATCTAAAGTATATCATCTTAAGTATATCATGAAGTGAAACTATTTAATGCTAACTCGTGAAATCTATGAAAACATAATATATCCACAATAAATCACAAACAAATAATAAATCCCTGGTTAAAGCTAGCTATGAAAATATGTAATATATATTCAAAGCAAATCACAAATGAAGGTAAACAACTTTGTACAAAAAAAATTACTACAATCCTATTATCTTCACAGACAAAAACAACTGCAACTAAGATTACAAGATAAGTATAAATCTGACCTTTAGGTTTACCAGTCCGCATAAGAAATACTACTTGAAAGGTCAATTAATTGATAGTCATTAACAGGAGGATCATTTAATGAATATTAATTAACTAATTAACTAGCAGACATTTATAACAGCTAACTAGCCCACAATGTTTATCCCCAGAGTGTTAAGCATCAACGAGATCCCCTTGTAACTCCTAGCAGGGCCATTCTCCTCAGACCTTAATGATCTATTTGCGCCTCCCTATTGTTCACTCTCTTTCAAAGGCACTTTACAAGAATTAGTGTGTGCATACATCAATTCATCACCAAGTGGTGCAGAACCAGCCTGTCTATCTACCTGTTCATTTCCTAACACACTGACATGACGTGGAGAAAGTATCGAGAGGATGCTAATTACCGGGAGTCGCAGTGGCATAGTGGCTAGACACGCCCATACGGATCGGAAGGTTGTGGGTTCGCTCCCTAGCGTAGCCAGGTTTTTATTTTAAAATGACCTTGACTCCCAGGTTGACCCAGCCTTGAGTGGGTACCGGGTGAAGTACCAGGAATTGAAGGTGGCCAGCATGATGCTGACCACATCACCCATCTTGTGCCGACTCTTCTATAAAAATATAGGTCTAGCCCTATATGCCTGGAAAAGGGACCTTTACTTTTACTTTACTATGCTAACTACGTGTTAACTACTCAACAGCCTCATAATTAAGAAATCAATACAATAAAACATGGCTTAAATACCTATTAAAATAAAAATCAATTTCTAACAACATGTACTAAGTAATTGTTCATCTAAATAATAATCCCTGTATGGGTTCATGCGGCCTCAACTGTGGGGAAAAACAAGAATATACCCACTCGCCACGGCCTCCCCAACAACCATGTTGTAAAATGTCGACTAATTCGGGGCATCCTTCAAAGTCGAAGTATAAATCTGCCCCCAGA
>CAJHNH020002619.1:67674-100928 GCA_905116865.2 Candidula unifasciata | reverse complement strand
AATTATCACCACCAACCAAGGTTGTACCTAACCCAATGTACTTAGACACCACAAAACACCACAATGATTACAAATCACTCCTAGGAGTATACTCTAAGAACTGACCCAGAATGGTCACAACTGTGTTAACAAAAAACAAACACTGAACAACTCCTGGCCAAGATCACCAGCAAATTTAAAAATTAAACAGTGTACAAAACAATCCCACGACGAGACCACAGATTTTTGGGGATATGTTGTTCTGTCACATATCACTCCTGTCGCGTGCCTAATGTAAGGATTTCTCCTTCAGAACCAGCAGCACTCAGAGATAATTTTGTTGAGTCGTTTGGCTCGTATTGGTCTAAGGGATTCCCCGTGGCCAATATACGATCAACTTATCTCTGGAGTAGGGCAACTCAAGTATTGGCACTACAAAATATGTCAATATATATATATATATATATTATTTCTAGGCACACTTGGCTAGACACCCCCACTACTTACTAAAGAAAGCCCCCAGGTTATGATAGTTCATTATCATAACCATGTTAACACATATAAAGAAGATACACATACATACACAACTGCGAAACACTTAAAAACGGTGAAATAGAGACACCTAAGTCAGCCATGAAAATGAATGTATATAATCGATATAAATTAGATATCTAAAAGTGTGACAAATTGCCAGATCTCAGGAAATCATGTCCAAATCACTAGGATCTACACAGACAGAAGGCCTTGGAGATGACATCTTTTCATCACTGGACACAGGAAGCTGTGAGGAACACAACATCATGCGAAGCATTAGACTTATCTTCTCTTATCTCTGTCTATGATGCCTCCCTCAGCTCCGGATGATTTGACTGTCTTTGACTCTGGGAATTCTGCTCCACTGGATCAAGTAGCAAGAGTACTTCACTGTACAGCAACTATACTGGTATCTAGCATGTCTATATCACCAGTAAGGACACACAATGTCTTAGAGCCACATTACTCTGGCACTGGTAGCTGTTTGAGGCACAATCTCCCCCCATTTTTGGAGATGTCAGGAACCTTCACAGGTGTTAGCTGGTGGGTAACAAGTTGGTTCTGGTGGTTGGATTGGTGGGTGGATGTTGTTGAGACTGTGAATCTTCTGCCAGCTCTTCAGAAAATATACATCCCAAGCATATGTAAAAACTGAGACATTTCCAGATTGCCTTGAAAATTTAAAGTATACAGGCACAGATTAACACATCTGGAGGCTTGAGAAGCTGGCAAGGAGAATGGCGTCAGTTAGACATTTCAGGCGTTGGTACAAAAGAAGTTCCTTGTATACTGGGGCAAGGAGTAAATCGGTTTCCAAGAAACCTCAATTAACTCCCTAAATATACCCCCAAGAGATATACATTTAAAAGTGGAGTTTAGTTAAAGTAACCAGAAAAGGCAGACATAATAATGTTGTCCAATACAGGCCTATATATATAGATATAAGGGACTATATATTTCTGGGCGAGTCCAAGTTTGAATTTTGTGCAGATTACAGGTAAGACAGGTTATCAGCCTTATAAACCGATGTGTAATGACTATCATTTCACGACAAAGGTTACCACTATTCGTATTCGGCCTGACCGCAACTATACCGAATAGTTATTAGGTCCACTATTCGGCCACGAAGCGAATATTCGGTACAGCCCTAGTATGTATGCATGTATGCATATATGCATGTATGCATGTGATAAGTTGTTTTCGGGCTCCCGCGTCTTTCAAAACCTCTTGGCTGCTATATTTGGCTGTATAATGTATTTTAGGCATTCTTCTGTAAAACAACATCTCTGAGAGTTTATTTGAGTGTGTCTATGCGTGTCTAAGTTTGTTTGAGTGTTTTTGAATGTAGGTACATCATCGTTTGTGACGTGACCAATAAGTACTATCCACAGATATGTTTTATTCGATATTGATGTAAAAAAAAGGAAAACGGTAGGAGGGGATTGGGGGGGGGGGTGGGGGGGGGGGGTACTCGCAAGTTATTTTACCTATACTGTTACCAGTCTTCCTGGCAACAGCTCGAGAGCAGATCCTTCTTGCAACGACCATGTCGAAGACAGCTGCAGAAAGGTTCCAGGAGGTGAAGAATCCAATGTAATGAAAAGCCACAGTTCTGGCAGACTTAGAGCATACAAGGAAATCTGTTAAATTCTCATTATTATTATTGTTGTTGTTATTATTATGATCATTTTTAATTACTATTATATTTCTTCTTCTTCTTCTTCTTCTTCTTCTTCTTCTTCTTCTTCTTCTTCTTCTTCTTCTTCTTCTTCTTCTTCTTCTTCTTCTTCTTCTTCTTCTTCTTCTTCTTTTTCTTCCTCTTCTTCTTCTTCTTCTTCTTCTTCTTCTTCTTCTTCTTCTTCTTCTTCTTCTTCTTCTTCTTCTTCTTCTTCTTCTTCTTCTTCTTCTTCTTCTTCTTCTTCTTCTTCTTCTTCTTCTTCTGCTTCTGCTTCTTCTTATGCTCCTTCTTCTTCTTCTTCTTCTTCTTCTTCTTCTTCTTCTTCTTCTTCTTCTTCTTCTTCTTCTTCTTCTTCTTCTTCTTCTTGTTCGTATTCTTCTTCTTCGTATTCTTCTTTTTCTTTTTTTTTTTCAGTTATAACTGTATGTATCCAGCAATGAGGTGGTATTCACGATTCAAAATTGATGTGGAAAAAAATTGTCATATATATATATATATATATATATATATATATATATATATATATATATATATATATATATATATATATATATATGTATGTATAATACGTGTTATTTGTCTTGGCTGTTTACTTTTTACCTGAATGATTATTTGAATGGATTTTTCAGTAACCTTTCTATCTTTCTAGTATTTATAATGCTTGTCTCTGTGTTATTATGGTCGTCTGGTTTAAAATAATACGAGGTTATCCTGATTTTAACCTGCAGCTGTCACAGATAAGTTATTTCCAAACGTCCTGCTTTGACCGTATTTTTGACGTTTTTTTTTTTTTTTTTCTATTCGGTGCGTTCTGGCCGTCCAGGCGGTACTCCAAAAGACGCAAAAATTGTTCTGTTGTATAAACATCTAGTAATAAGTTTGGGAAAAAGTCATAATTTAAACTGAACAATACACACATGTACAAATTGAAAGAAAAACATTTAAAGATACATGCTTTCTGGTCTGGATCCTGGCTTGCTTAAAATGAATTCTATATAAATGATTTACTTGTTCTAACATTTTTCTGATAATCTTTAACGTATATTTATATAGTCATACCAGCTGGATTAGTTGTCATTACTTTAGATTTTTCCCCATGCAATACGCTGTTTCATCAAGTCGGTTTACGAGTTGGTCTAGCTCCAGTTCTTCCCCCGGCCAACCCGTTTATGTCATGTGAGAAATTTGGGTGTTTTTTGATTCGCCTTCTTCTAAAACTTTCCATGATGTTTTTTATTAGTTATAATTCTTGCTAAGAAGATATTAAACAATATTGGGTAGAGACGTCAGCCTTGTTGAATTCCTGCTGTTGTTCGGAAAACCAGTCCCTATTTGTCCGTTCAGTGTGATGCCTTGGTGGCTTTGGCATAAAGTTGTTCTATAATATAAATGAGACCAACATACTATCATGTTTTTAGAATGTAGTAGCCCCTAATGATTTTTAAAAATAGTAATATTAGTAATTTTTTTTTCAAGGGTAGGGGATTGGGGGGGGGGGGGGTGGGGTGATTAAATGACTTTCTTGGAATGTCCCGTTTTCAATTCAGCATATTAGTGGAATGCCTTTTTTTCAGCTCAAGATACTATTGTGGCCCTCCTTATCAGTCGTTTTGCTCTTCAAACACCTATGAATCTTTTCAGAGTTATGTTAGTTGCGTATCCTTTACAAGACGTTGTAGAACCAACCCCAGCAGCCCCTGGCTGTTGTATGGTTTTTCTAAGCAAATTTATGTCCAGTAGTTTGCCATTGATCCTGGACGGTCAGCTTTTTTGATACCACTGTCGAAACCAACGCAAAGCGCAAGGCCAGCCGCTGGGCTCGAACCCGGCATCCCGACATTACGAAGCGTTCGCATCGACTTTGCCACAGAGCCGACACTCTTCAGAGTACTGTGATGATTACTGGTATATTTCTTCTCTTCACAGGTGTGTGTGTGTGTGTTTTCTTTAGTTCACCCATGACTGCGTTCTTTTCTTGATGTTTCAGTTCGATGTCTTTTGACTTAGAATATTTTATTCGATAACAAAATATTCCTTGTTACATTGACATATGCTGTAGACACTCCAATGTGAGCAACAGCGAGATAATCATGCAGATTATATTTTCACCAAAGACATGTTGACCTGATATTTGAAGACATTAGGGTCGACATCACTGTCTCTAATTTTATCCTAAATGGCCTTGTGTCTCGGCAGCGAGACTCTTTGCTGCTGAAGGAGCTGTCTAACGCTAGAAACCCTGGAACAACATAGACGACCCATAGCGATTTACAAAATACTCACCTACAGAATTACTAGGTCCTGAAAGTACCTATTTGCTAAACATTGTCGAAGATCCTTCTAACTCCATCGTATCCGCCCTCATCCCGCTATATTTGCGATCGCTGCTAGAGAAATCCTGCACAAATATTTTTTCCCTTAACGATACCTGTTTTTGATTCACAACGAATATATGGGCGGCTCCCTACTTCTTTTTCCTAATCGCTCGACACACGAATCCCTCTCTCATCTTCTCTCTCTCTCTCTCTCTCTCTCTCTCTCTCTCTCTCTCTCTCTCTTCCTCTCTCTCTTTCTCCCTCCCTCTATTTCTCTTTTTCTCTCTCGCTGATCTCCTTGAGTTTGTTAGCCTATTTCCTAATGTGGGTAGTGACTGACTCTTGCCTTCTGCGGCCCTACAACTCTGCGTTTTAATCCGAACTTGGTGGATACAAACGAGAACAGAATTGGTGCCATTTCAACCCAGCCTCAATTCAGTACAGAAATGTAGTCGGAAGTAAAGGCTACAAGAGTGATTTTGACCATATAACCCATCGGGTACCGTTTGATTTAAAATATAAATATTTTACCGGCAGTATCGCACAGGGAAAAGGATAGTGGACACAATATTTGTAATATTTCAATCAGTACCCATTAGATGTGATGGTCAACGTCAAGCCGACTGTCGTTACTTCACATGACCTTTCCGGCTATACATTTTAGGCTGTCCAGACCTGGGGCTCAGATTCGATTTGTATGTATTCCTTTCCAAGTTCGCTCCAGCGGATTCGAATCCAAGACCTTCAGGTGATTGCACCGCCAGAGCTCCTAACAAAATGTTGGCTACAACATAAAACGAGATGCTTTTATTTAACTGTACCTGTTCAGACGAGAAATAGTGAATGTCCTGCAAGTATAAAGTCGTAAAAGACAGCAGCGCGTAGAAATGGAAAGTAAGACCTATATGCCCAATCACGTAAGCCCAAACTGCAGGAGATGTCAGTATATCTGCCCATGGCGTTACGTATGTTTCCTAGAAAGGAAATAATACAACATCGAGTAAATATCGCCGGCGTTATGTATAATAACACAAATATTAATAGTCAAACTATATTAATGAGGGTAATAATTGTTGCATATGAACAGAAACTGTGATACCTTGAGCCTACTCCCCCCACCGCCTCCCCCTTTTCCAAATTAAGCGCCACCAGACCTCTGTAAAAGTTTTCTTTTTGAGGATTTGTTTACACATTTCACGTTACGAGCGTTTTTCCTTTTGACATTTTCTTCAGATCATGCTGGCGCATAGGTGGAAAGGCAAATAGACCGGATGGTCATGCACTGCTAGGTGTTGAACTGATGCATGACAAACAAGAGGATTTAAGAGACCGTTCAGGGTGAATGGATAGTTCTAAGGCACAGATAAATATCATGGTCTGAGGTTCAGGGTGAAAGGATAGTTCCAAGGCACAGATAAATATCATGGTTTGAGGTTCAGGGTGAAAGGATAGTTCCAAGGCATAGATAAATATCATGGTCTGGGGTTCAGGGTGAAAGGATAGTTCTAAGGCACAGATAAATATCATGGTCTGAGGTTCGGCGTGAATGGATAGTTCCAAGGCACAGATAAATATCATGGTCTGAGGTTCAGCGTGAATGGATAGTTCCAAGGCACAGATAAATATGGTCTGAGGTTCAGGGTGAATGGATAGTTCCAAGGCACAGATAAATATCATGGTCTGAGGTTCAGGGTGAATGGATAGTTCTAAGGCACAGATAAATATCATGGTCTGAGGTTCGGCGTGAATGGATAGTTCCAAGGCACAGATAAATATCATGGTCTAAGGTTCAGGGTGAATGGATAGTTCCAAGGCACAGATAAATATCATGGTCTGAGGTTCAGAGTGAATGGATAGTTCCAAGGCACAGATAAATATCATGGTCTGAGGTTCAGGGTGAAAGGATAGTTCCAAGGCACAGATAAATATCATGGTCTGAGGTTCAGGGTGAAAGGATACTTCCAAGGCACAGATAAATATCATGGTCTGAGGTTCAGGGTGAAAGGATAGTTCCAAGGCACAGATAAATATCATGGTCTGAGGAGAATGGTGTAGCGAGGAGTGACCAGGGGATCTGGCTGACGATACTAAGCGTAGGGGTGAGACGGATAGACAATCAGACAGCTGCTTTTGCGATCAGAATTAGAACTCTGCATTTACTGCTAAAAATGGGGATGCAGCGCTTATAAGAATTTCCTAGGTGCCGTAATGTCGATTCTTAATTAACCTTTAAACAGATTATGTCACAAAAATGATATATTTGTTTGCTTCTCGGTACATAATAATTGTCACATAACCATCGAAACACCCCTGTGCTGGTTGACAAGCCCACATCTTGTACACCCCTATGCAAATTAACTAATTTCAAATATGAAATATTCCTTCTTTAGTAAGGATGGGTCGAGATGTCGGTAAAAGAAATATGTTCCACCCCTATTATATTTGGAGTTAATTATATTATGAATTCACTCCTAGGTAAGTGATTTCAAAGCGTAGCGAAGCCAAAGTCCACGGCCGAACTACAGCCGTTCTGTTAGGAATGTATTACGCTTCTAGTTCGGGACACATAATTTTTTGGCGTTCTTCTTGACACAGATTCCAAAGCCAGCGGACGGTATAACGCTTCGTTCTGTCATCTTACTGAAATATCTGAACTGAAAGCCACCGTTTCACCCAGGAATTTCAAATGAAAACTGGTAAGTTGAACTATAATTAACTTAAAGTTTTTTTTTTTCTTTTTCTGGAAATAATGCATGTGTTTAAATAGTTGGTTAACCCAGGTTCTTATTGTACAATTTCCTCAGGATGTGTACGCTCTGATCCAGAGAGTATGCTGGTTTAGCTAGAACAGATATCAGAATCGCATGCAAAAAGTTCTACCAAAATTGCTGCATCCCTCAGTCCTAACTCTTCTACCAAAATTGCTGCATCCCTCAGTCCTAACTCTACCTGAGTAAAGACGTTCATTCCACCAATGCTCAGTCACATCTACCAGGTACCCCGACTTACTATTTCTAGAACCCTGAATCTTATGTGACTTAATGAGTCACATTCTGTGAGAACAGCTGCAGACCCCACTTCATCAGCTGCTGTAACTAGCTTAAGGTTTGCCACACCATACCAACCACCTGTCAGTGCTCTAGTCTGAATCCTATAGAGGCACTATACACCCCCACTAGTTATAGCTACGAGCCGTCAAAGCTGAATACTATTTAAGCTCTGACCGCTAAATATTTAAATTACCTTTATTGTTTTTCCCCCTCTGTAATGAACAGAAATAATAATAATAATAATAATAATAATAATAATAATAATAATAATAATAATAATAATAATAAAATTACATGGCCCTCGAAAAGAATACTTTCATACTTAATGTAATGACACACATTCGTGCAGACCTCTTCTGGTGGCAAATGTTTTTTGAGACAGTTGCGAATGTACATCTTCTCCAGTTTGGTGATTCGAGGATGTTGGCTGGGCGTTTCGTAAACGAAATAATACCAAAGGAGACACCACATGATTGTCACACCACCTGCGTGGAATAGAGAAAAACCGAATTACTTTACTTTCTACTGAAGGTCTCACCTACTAATTTCCACATCACCATCCAGCTGTTTGGTGTTTATACGTAATAAAGGACTGACAGTCTCTTCTGCTTCTTCTTTCTTCTACTCCTGAAATGCCTGGCAGTGCCAGGGCAGGAAGAGATTTCTAGAAAGTGTCCTTCTGTTTGTTTCGCATAAGGTTCTTTTCAGCGTCTCTGATATTTCTGCGGTCCATATTCTGTGTGGGCAACCTCTGAATCTGTTTAGGCAGTATCTGTATAACATTGCTCTCTGTGGTGCCCTGTCTGATGTCAGTCTTGTTACATGACCAAATCATTTGGTTTATTTTCTACATATAAAATTCAGTAATGTGTCTGTACCGACTTTCCTCTTGATATCCTAAGTGGAGCTTTCCTCGTTACATCTAGTATAGTACGTAAACATTCCATTTCTTTAGTAACTAATTGCTCTCTGACTTCCGAAGACTGTTTCTGATTCCGATTCCTTTTGAGAAAAAAAAAAAAAAAAATAAAAGTTCGACTACTTTCAGACTGCTGCTAGCTAGTCGAGGCTACTTACAGTCTCCGCCTATATTTGTGGTCTGGGTTATTTGCTTCACTTTCGTGACTAAATTTGTTATTTGCGTCGTCTCTGGGCTTAATGCTTTCTTCCGAGTCAGACCGCTAGTCCTCCACCCTGTTGTTAGCTGTGCGTTTCTTGAGATTTTCTTATCTGGTTTCGTTTTATTGTATATCAAGCAAATAATTGTTAAAATCATCGTTTTTTTTTTTTTTTTTTAACAATTAGAAAAAAAATCAATAGTAAACAAAAGTTCTAGTATTTCTTGCTAGCATTTTATGCCTTTATAACTCTGGCAACGATCTTCTGCTCTTCAATTAGAAAACGACAAATGATTCTTCCTCAGACGCTGTTGTGACACCGTGATCAGCCATATGCACGATTGAATGTCTTCTGAAGCTCGCTCAAAGCGCTTAGCTCGTGGGGAACGCGCATATCTCAATCCCAAGGGCTTAGTCTTGTAAACACTACCCATTGGTGTCTTTGCAAGCTTGTAGTGGTACAAGAAAATTTATTTTCCTTTAAGGTGTCTGGAAGACCTCGTGACGGTTGCAATGTATGTTCTAAGAGAGGCGGCGTCAGAAAAAAGGTAGCTACACCATCTTCCTCGGTGTTATTTCCAAAACGTATGCTCTACAATATACGAGTGGTTAGGAATTTATGCGTCTAAACATGTCTAGATCTGAGGTGTTTAACACTAGTTCAAATGGTTATATTCTTCCAAGCGACCATTTTAGACAGTCTCTGTCTCTATTTCTTCTTTCTAGTTTTCATAACAGTCTCTGGGGAATTACATCTTATCATATGACAGAAAACACAGGTGGTCTTGTTCGTATAGTTTCTGATAGTGACATACTTTCTGCACTACTTTCCCAAGCAGTCATCGTTAGTTAATTATGCTCTTCAACGTATTCTCAGTATTTTTTTTCAGAAACACTAAATGTGGCTTCTGGGACCCCATATGGAAGGAGGGGGGGGGGGGGGAATACAGCACAGCCCCCGAATCCCTGAAAAACAAATCGTAAACGACGACTAATTATGCGTGTTTCATTCGAAATCTGAGTGCATCTGCCTAAGAGGCGAAGAAACCAACAGTCTACACGCAGAAAAAAGTCAGGTCTGTAAAACGGACGTCCATTCAAAAGACAAGTTCTGGAACAAGACCCAAGTCCAGAAGTGGACGAACAACCGTAATCCTCCAGTGGAGTTTACAGCTGGCGAGGATTATGCAGAAGACGAGTTTCAGAACCCATATTACCATTCCTTACAAACTCTACTTTTTAGGATGGACAGGGCACTGTTTTTTTTTTTTTTTCGCAGCTACTGCAACAGTATTTGTTCTAAACATATTTGTGTTACCTTTCGTTTGGAAATTAAAAGTGGTTAACCACTAAGCGGAGAGAGTTAGAACCTCATAAAAGAAAACATGGTCAGATAAGGTCGAGTTTTTTTTTACTTTAATGAAACCTTTCAACCTTTTCTTTCTTTTTTGATCGTTCACATTGCTGGATTGATACTTTGTGACCGAACAGGTTTGACATTAACATTTAAGTTGCCTGTTCTTTAATATAATGCAATTGTGTAACATCATCAACATCGTCATCATTAGCATCATCAGCATCATCGTAATCTTCATTAATGTCATCATCATCGTCATCATAATCATCCTCCTCAGCACAATTATCATCATCATCATCATCATAGACATGATCAACATATCCTGATCATCATCCTTATCGGCATCATTGTCTTCACCATTATAATCATCGTCATCGTAATCATTGACATTATCATCATTATCAACATCGCCACCCTGCCGTGCTGTTAGACGCAACCGCACAACAGTCTTTTCCCCCGTCCCTTTCTATCCCAGCTATATCTCTAAACAGCATTCGTATTAGGGTATCTCTGGACGTCTTTGCTTACACAGTCCATGTTTCCCATGTGAATACTTCTTCGGTGATTATCTTGCTGTATTTTTTTTTTCATGATTTACTTACGATATTTGTCATCATCTTTCTCTCTTTCTCTTGTAACGAGTGGTACCAGCGGCTGTCAAGACATTTCTCAAGTCTGTATCTTTCTCAGATTTATCCCATTTAATGTTCACCAATTCCTACAAGGAAAGACTGATGACCTCTGTATTTATAATTACAGTTACGCAAATACTTAGAGATTAGACTACTAACCTGATAAATAAAATGCATACTTCCAGCCGTTTTCTACAATGGTACAAAGTATATTCACAGTGGGATATGTCAAGATGATTCCTAAAGTCGAACCTACAGGATAACAAGGGATTATAGCGACAATGTATATGATTCACATACACATACATTTACATACTCATACATTCACGTGCAGACACAAACGCATATTCACCGTTTCTTTCCAATTTTCTTTTTTTTTTCTTTTTCATATTGCTTTGCTGTTAGCTCTTTGTATTGTTACATAGTAACAATATCTGTGCGTGTTACCTCAAAATGGGGAGGCGCGATGGGGTGGAGGGAGGGGGTTGGTAGGGTACTATTTAAAAAATAAAATAGTCGGGGCGATACATCCTAATTATTAAAATACTTTCGGTGGCGCTACAGATTATATAATAATTTGCTTGGTCTTTTGTCATATGTTTAACAGCTAGGCTGTGAAATCTGCTTGTGAATGGATTGACGGCGCTATAAGGTATACGGTGGGTGTCAGTGTCAATAGAAATATAAGCTATATATGAAAATGTTGGGGAATGCCTGGTTTTTACCAGATTGATGAGTAGGTTTATAATTGAAAATATTACAATCGCTAATTAGGTCAAAAACCATTTAGCGCTAGACATTTATTGTTTTTATAATCAAATTAACCTGAGCGAGCATGAATAAAAGATCAGCTTGTGTGTAACTGGGTCCGATTTTGTTACTTAAACCGAAAACCCTAGTTAACATAATTTATAGTCAAAAAAAGGGGTCAGAAAGGGGTAGCAAAATATAACGTGAGTGAATATGAATATTCTAAAACCTAATATTGTGAGTTGTAAAGAGACTGGATTTCACGTGAAAGTGTGAATAATGTGAATACAAATGCATACTTGGAGAGGACATAGCCAAGACCGGACGTAGCACAGTGACAGAGTAAGTAAGATCATTATTTATGGGATGTCTGCCTGAAAGAAACTCCGTTTTCCGCCAGCTCTCCCGTCTTATGGACTTTCATACTTAAGGAGTCACTTAAATCATGTGACAATCTTCGAGTTGGTCGGGACCCATCTCTGACCCCTCATTCCTGGTACCATGCCTTCTGCTATAATGTTTTTCCAATCCGCCGTGGCGCTTGATATAGTCAAAATATTTTAGCTTCCGAGACAGGATGCTGTTTATTAGACAATCTTCCTTGATGTTCAGACCTTTCAAAATGTCATTATTTCTCTTTTTCTTTGTCCGAGATATGCTGAGAATCTTTCTATAGCACTTCAGCTCAAAAACCCATATTCTCTTTCTTAAGAACTGGGATATAGTCCACGACTCACATCCATTTGATCTACTTGCTGATTTAAATTTAGTTGCGTATTCTTTACAGGACGTTGCAGAACCAACTCCAGCATTTTTTAACTGTTGTGGTTTTTCTAGACAAATGTACGTCCATTAGTTTGCAGGAGTATCACAGAGCAGGGCACTCACTTTCCCTAGCAATCGAACAGGTTGCTGAAGGCTGAGGACATGATCTACAGCCATGTGGGTGTGGAAAGCAACGTTAAACTACGACATTACTATCCCAAGAAACTCATCATGGAAGCCAAAAATGAAACTAAAAGATCTGATGGTGAGGCCCCCATGCCAGGCCGATCACAAACGCGAACTGGGAAAGAGAACGATGGCAGAGCAAGTAAGGGTAGTTGTGATGACGGCCTTAAGACAGTTTATTATAATTACCTGTAATAGAATTGAACAACTCCAGATGCAAGGAAGAGACAGACATGTTTAAAGAAATTAAAACATAAAAATGCGAATTCAGGCCTTCTTTACATGTAATAAGTGATAAAAACGGTAACACAATAACAGAAACCAAAGACATATTAGAAAGATGGACAAAATACTGTAGAGAAATGTATGAGGAGGGGACATGTAATTCAAAAATGACTTGTGAAAGTTATGAAAATGAACGAAACAACCAGAGCCTTTACTGGATGAGGTACGACCAGCAATACACAGCCTGAAGAAAGGAAAGTCACCAGGTTGCGATGAAATACCAGCAGAACTAATTCAAGCAAAAGGACAGGCCATCGTCCGAATCTACTATGTACTGTGCTCGAAGATCTGGAACAGTGTCATTTTGCCTAAAGCGTGGAAAAGAACAGTCTATATCCATCTCCCAAAGAAAGAAAATCTAAAACTATGCTCTTACTACCGTACCATCGCATTAATAAGTCATGCTAGCAAAATCCTCTTACGAATTATCATAAAAAGGATTGAAAGGAAATTACAATATGAGCTAGATGAAGCACAAGCGGGTTTCAGATAGGGTAGAGGAACTAGGGATCACATCTTTAATTTGAGAATAATTTTTGAAAAATGCAGAGAATACAACGTAGATCATGCTTGTTTTATTGATTATAGCAAGGCATTTTATTGTGTCCAACACAACAAACAATGAACTATTATGAAAAGTATGGGGTTTCCAGCATATTTAGTGCATTTAATTGACAATCTTTATCATGAACAACAAGCAGCCATCAGAGCAGCTGGTGAAACACCTGATTGGTTCGAGGTGCAAAAGGGGGTGAGACAGGGGTGCATTCTCTCACCATACCTTTTCAATTTATACGCAGAAAATATAATGAGAAATGTCAAAAATGACCAGACTTGTGACAGTTATGATCCGCTTAAAATTGGTGGCAACCCTATTCCGGAACTCCGCCTCGCAGATGACACAGTCCTCTTTTCGAACAGCGTAAAGGGAATAGAAAATTGAATAGTGTCTGTCCAAAAGAACAGTGAAGATTAAAATCTGTTCTTGAATTTAAAGAAAACAAAAATAATGTCCACAGATAAAACTAGCTGTCACCCAAAAATAACAATAAATGATGAAGAAATTGAAAATGTCACAAACTTTGAAAATCTAGGCTCTATAATAAACAACAATGGAGACTGTTCGACAGAAATTATTACAAGGGAAGATGGCCATAGCAATGCAAAGATTGAACAGCCCTAAAAGTCTTTGGTTAAGCACCAGCAAGGAGATAAAAATTAGAATTTTGAGAGCATGCATCTTCCCTGTGGCTACATACGGATGCGAGTCGTGGACTATCCCTCAGTCCTCAAGAAAGAGAATAGGGGCTTTTGAGCTGAAATGCTATAGAAAAATTATCAGAATATCTTGGACAAAGAAGATGAGAAATATTGACATCTTAAAAGATCTGAACATCAAGGAAGATTGGCTAATAAACAGCATCCTTTCTCGAAAGCTGACATATTTTGGTTACATCAAGCGCTACGACACACTGGAAAAAATTATAGCAGAAGGTATGGTACCAAAAAAGAGGTGCAGGGGCCGACCGACACGAAGATGGGCACAGGATATAAGAGACCTCTTGAGTGTGAAAGTGCATAAGGCCGGAGAACTGGCGAGAGACCGAGTTTCTTTTAGGCAGACTGTGATGAGAGCGAAGTTCTCTGCAAAGAACCTGCTACATGATGATGACGAGTTTGCCATCGCCACTGGACGGTCGGCTTCTCGATACCACTGTCGAAACCAACGCACAGCGCAGGGATCGCAGCTGGGTTCAAACCCGACATCCCGGCATTACGAAGCGTGTTCTCAACGACTTAGACTTGCTAGTATACTTATGTAAAAAGTATCGTGCGTTTTATGTTAACATCTGGCACATGAAATATGTTGAAAAAAAATGTTCTAAAGTGTGCATGTAAGTCATTTGACTATTCTACAGAAGGCGGCAATCTATATTCTTCTGTCTTTTTCAGAAAATGGGATAATTTGAGTTCATTGTGACACCCCAAAAGCTGAGAAGGGACGAAAGGTGTAGGGAGATAAAGTGACAAGATGCTAGACAGTTTGACTTCATGGTATAGAGAATTATTTGTTGCTGTTTGATAGTAAACGAGAGGAAGATTTCATGCATAAATGGCTAAAAATAAATTATCGTATGGAATATCAGAAGAAAAAGTTCAGTGATAAAGACCAATCCTCCGCGTAGAAGCATCGTGAGAGCCACCTCACTTACTGACTGCCGACTGGTCTAACATAATTTCTGCTACGCAAGTCTCCGAAATTTGATGTAACGTCACTTTATCTCAGGCGATGCTACTGCACTTTGGCCATTACCATGAATGCTCAGCTGCGCGCAAGATGCCTCTACAGATTGTTCCCATGAGGAGCTGGTTAAAGTGGCTCCTATCTCAGCTTCCAAGAAGAACTGGTATGCTTCACTATGCATTAATTCCTGGTGACGCAATCGTGTTAGTGTCAGAGATTCGTCATTATCCAGCAACCTAGTCTACACAGTGTTCATGGTATTAATTCTATCCATGCTTTTATAAACATACGTTAGCGCTGTCTCCTGAAACGTTCCTTTACTTACAATTTAAAACGTGTTCATCATCTGACTGCCCTCTGAAAATGACGTTTGAGTCGTTTAGTTGTTTACTGGTAGGCTGTAATATGGGATCCGCGGTTTTCTGCCCATGCATCACATTGCACCCGTACCTCAATAGTCCTCAATCTTCCAGCCCCAAACCATCCCCCTCCCCTTTTTCCACGCTACATACACAATCATAGCACTGAAACCCGGGAGCTAAGGCCCCCAATCCTTGATAGAAATTTTTCCAGGTAGCCCCCGCCACAATTCAGCTCCCATTCATGGACAAAAAAAAGTGCAGGGGCTTAGCACACTCTACCCCCCCCCCCCCCACTCCCACCTCCACAACCATCTAAAAACCTTATGTTTTTAAATACCTGTTATTACATTTTCAGATCATTTCGATTACAGTATACTATTTCTGCCAGTCAGAACATAATAATAAATATCATTATTACTTACTGATAAACTGGACAGAGAAATTAGCTTCAGATGTGCCAAAGCTAATCAAGTAATGGGCAACTATCACCCCTGTTGACACACAAGCAGATACCTCGGAGTACTAAAGTGAATCTTATCAGAACTATTTTTTGGCCAACACTATGATATCAGTGCCAAACGTGGACACTTACATCCTCCAATGAACGTAAAATTGTGACAACAGAGATGAAATGCCTTAGAAGAGCTGCAGGAGTTTCAAGGAAAGACAGAAAACGAAAACATGAAATCAGACGAATGCTAGGAATATAGCCAGTCTTACAGGTCATCAAAAGAACAACAAATGAAGTGGTCTGGACACCTAACAAGAATGCCCTGGTACTATCTGCCACAGCGAGCTACACTAAAACGTTACAAGGGGTATAGAGCGAGTGGAAGACCTCGGAAAATATGGAGTGATGGTATTAAAAACAGCCTTACAGAAATGAACATCAGTCTTATTGTGCTCTTGACAGAGCTCATCAACGTACATTATTACATCTTCCCCCCCCCCCCCTTTCCCCGACACTTCGATAAGGTACAAGGTGGAACAGAAGAAGAAGAAGAAAAAGAAGAAGAAGAAGAAGAAGAAGAAGAAGAAGAAGAAGAAGAAGAAGAAGAAGAAGAAGAAGAAGAAGAAGAAGAAGAAGAAGAAGAAGAAGAAGAAGAAGAAGAAGAAGAAGAAGAAGAAGAAGAAGAAGAAGAAGAAGAAGAAGAAGAAGAAGAAGAAGAAGAAGAAGAAGAAGAAGAATTACTGATAATTATAGTTCTCCTGCATTTTACGTGGACAATGTTTACGCTAATAGAGGCCTTATATAAAGCGACTGAAACCCTACCATATCATTAGGTCCACAGATGTACCCTTGTAACTTATAATTTGCATTTTGCATTGAAAAAAAAAACGAGTTTAATCTAATCACAATTTCACTTTAGGAAAATTACAGGTGGTGCATAAGTATATACTGTTATGTGCATATAAGATTTGAAATATATGGACGTACGAACATAGAACCTGTTTTTCTGTATGGCAGCGAATCTTGGAATGTCAGTGAACAAATTAGGAAGAATTTGGAAGCAACAGAGATATGGTTTCTGAGACTTATTAATTTTACGAATACCTTGGACGGCTAGAATAACTAACAAAGATTGCTCGAAAGAAGGTAATGAAAGTAGATCTCTAAATTCAACAATAGGAAAAAGACAAACACTGTTCTTTGGCCACATAATGAGAACAGAGACATTGGAGAACATCGTGAAAACTGGAATGATCAGTGGTATAAGGGGTAGAGGCAGACCAAGAGAGATGATGCTGGATGGACTGAAATGATGGCACGCATAGAAATAAAGAGAGCTGTTCCTTGCAACCAGTGATCGCGATATGTGGAGAGGCATGAGCGCCTAAGTCAGTTGGCAGGGCACATGATAGTGATGATAGACGTATGAATATATTCATTGTGAATCGTGCATCTGTTCTGTGGCTAACAAACACAGTTTTAAAGCAAATTTAAAAGAATTACAACAATGGCCTGCAACGATTACCAGAAAAGTTAAGAGAAATCAGCTTTTGTCTTTCCAGTGGTGGTGCCCACCGCGACCAAATAACAAACATTGCTGGCCATGTTACTCCCTGTGGAAAGTAGAGGATATTGATGATTCCAGCAACATTGGGGTACGTGTTCATTTATAAAATACTTCCAAAGATACTTTGAAAAAAAAAAAATATTCATACAGAGCAAACGTAAAGTCTTTAAATCTAGTGTCAACATTTTGCAGAGACAACCGGAGGAAAATAGAAAACAAGTCAGTAGTTCGCACGCAAATATTCAACTAGTTTAGCTGCGTTTGCTAGTCGCATGGCTGCACTAGGAACCACAGTAGCATAGTTGCTACAAGTTGGCCTGCTGGCCAGGATGTGCTAGGATCGAATTTTGGGCCAGATTGAATTTTTTTTTTCTTTTTTATTAGTCTTGGCTCCGAGATTAACGTAGCCTAAAATTTATTTCGGGAGTTACCGTGTCGGAGCAGCTAGAAGCTCGACACGGATCAGAAGGTCGTGGGTTCGCTCTCTGGCGGAACCGGACTTTCGTATTTCAAAAATGACTTTCGCTTGCAAGTTGACCCAGCCTTGAGTGGTTACAAGGTGCAGTCCCAGGAAGTAAAGGTGGTCCAACCTTATATGCCGTATAAGTATAAAGTCGTGGAAAAAAGGTCCTTTATTTTAGTTACTTTAAAAAAAATGTGTGCCAGGTAATGTCGTGTTCAGTAAGGGCCGCCGAAATAATGTTCCTCATGTCACCCACCTAGTGTTAATTAATTTATTGACCTATATATATATATATATATATATATATATATATATATATATATATATATATATATATATATATATATATATATATATATATATGTATGTGTGTGTGTGTGTGTGTGTGTGTGTGTGTGTGTGTGTGTGTGTGTTTTGTGCCATCCCCAAGGGAGGTTGGCCACAGTGTATCACTGTTCTCTGTGTGAATAATACGTGTTGCGGCCCAATCTCTTCCACGATAGGAGTCTCGTACCATTGTCAGAAAACTATATATGCACACACACACACACACACACACACACACACACACACATTTTGATCTGTTATTGGTGTATTGAATACATCTATCTTTTGATGATATGTTTGTTAAAGTATTGGTTTTTCTTTTTTCTTTTGATGGTTTTTTTTTTTTTTTTGCTTTATTTTGTTGTTGCAGTTTTAGTTTTTTCTTTGCATGTCTATATGTTCTGGACAATATCGTCTACAAAATCAAAATATTGCTGTTATGTGTTCTCCACCCTGTAAATGCCGGTGTTCCAGTGAAGTTCATACTAGAGACAATATTGCAGATATAGATATTCTATTTCAAGCGAACGAAAAAAACAAAAACAAAAAAGCAGAAAAAGAAGAAGTATAACAATTGTCCATCTTCCTGTCAATAGTTATGCCAAATATCATTTATCTCATCATCATTCAGTAAATCCTTTATGGAACATCACTCTCTTCACAATACAGATGCAAATCCCCCCTTTTTTAGCCAAGATTCCTGCGATATATTCTTCATATCTAATGTGTATTTCATGTCAAGTATCCAATTTTTAAAGTACTTTTAACATATCGGTTAAAACTTAACATATTTTAACATAACTTTAGAGTTAGGTTAATTATTTAGGTCTCTAGATATTGAAGTTTCACATTTTTAAACAAAACACTCACACATATACCACCAGCACAATAATTTTTAACCATGTAGTTTGCCTGAAAAACGTCACTCTAAAAAAAAGTCACATCGACAAGCCAGAAGGATGACTTTTACTGCTTCACGAACATTCATGTCTAGGGCACCCTTGATTTCTCGTATTCAGCCCCCCCCCCCCCCCCCCCTATCTGCTGAATTATCTAATACACATTCACACAAGTAAAGTCTAAATAAAATGATTTTTATGCCCACCACATTTCACCATAGGTTCCATCATATTCTTTGAGTTCAACATACACACGCATTCTACGAAATGTCCACACTGGCATGTTCACTTTTGTAAAGGATACAACGAAATCACTGAGCTACAATGAAATAAAGTGAAACCTAACCTGTAACATTCCCAGTAACACCCTAATAGCTATTAAGGCAGTGTAGCTGATTTGTGCCGCAGACGGTATGAGCAAAGTTACAACACCGCTACCGAAAGTAGCCCATCCAAAAAATCGTTTACCGCCATACCTGAGGAATTGTATTTGTAAAACTAAGCATATAGATATTTATATGTGTGTGTGTGTGTGTGTGTGTGTGTGTGTGTGTACGTATATGCTCTCATAGTTACGTACCCAAATGCATAAATATGTATCTATTCGTGACTTTTATTGCTATTGATTATCATCACAGCGCTTCGGATAGATTCCTATGTGCTCTAATGTCCATCCTCAATAGGTCTACAAGTTTGACCGCATCCTTCTGTGTACAACGCCTTGTGCCCTTACTAAAATGTTCATGTCTGGCTGCTTCATTGGTTTCATTGCCGTACCGACCAGCGTGACAAGCATATTCTATTCTGCCTGTGTTCATGATTTTCTTTGCGATAAACATCTCGCATAACCTTTATGATATCCCATCGTTTTTGTGCCGGGCCATTACTATCAAACTGTCGCTTGCGATAGAATAATCGTTGCCACTGAGAAAATATACCAGGCTAATATTGGGTCGAATTCCTTCGATAGATCAGAGACAATATCATCTTGGTTCCTACCCTGCCGGTATAGTAGGATGTCATCCGCAGTAGGAGAGGGGTTCTTTTGCTGCGGAAGATAGGGACTGAGCGCTTATGGGGGTGTGCATAGTACTATGATGTGGATTCTTAATTCAACATTCAACATTCCGCGTCTGACATTTATTTGTTTTTTTTGTTGTCTTGATAGTATCGATATTGAACAGGACTGGAGACAGGACAGAACCTTGAAGCATCCGCGGGTTGACTGTTTATTTCTATGGAGCAGTGTTCCACTAGATAGCAACGGAACAAGTCATAGAAGGGTTCCATCAGCTGATACCTAAGATGACGGAATTAAACGATGTTGTACGCATCTTCTTGGGGCGTGGTATAACAAATTCGCCAAGACGACTGTGCTACACTAGGTCTCTTTGCTCATTATGTAGACTTTGAGTGTGATGGTAGTAAATGGCGAGATTTTCAAATTCAAGATTCAAAACATGTTAAAGCTGGATGTATATAGCAAGCAAGAATTCTTGTTGTAACCTACACTGACAAAGATATATTGCAAAAGATGTTCTTTTTTTAAAATAAAATGCAGTTTTTACCTGTCCTATTATGTTTCTTATCTTAGTAATGCATCTTCCATTTGATGTTATTAATGTGCCCAGATACATTTCTGTACTTGCCCCAAAATAACACCATTGACTTTTATTACACATTTAGAAATAATTATTTTCTTTTATACCACTATTACTTCTGTCTTTCCATTATTCAGACTGACGACCATTCTTCCACTTTCTAACTCCACAATGTTTTTTATTTCCTGTAGTTCTTTCTGACTTGTTGCTATCAAGACTGTGTCTTCATCATAACTTAAATTGTTTATATTGTGCGCACTAACCACAATTCTGGGCATATCATTTATAGATCTAATTATAAGTTCACTGTAAATTAAAAATAAATTAGGTGAAAGCACACATCCACGTCTTACACCCCTCTTTATGCTCTGAAATATACCTAAAAAGTTGTTCATTCTTAAAGCTGCTGTTTGCAGTCAATACATATTATTTATTGTTCGTAGATCTTTTCCATCAATTTGTAATTTTTCTAACATTTGGATTACTTTTTCGTGTTTCACACTGTCAAATGCTTTTATATAATCAATGAAGAATAAGTAAAAATCAGCCTTTGCTTTTATAGTTCTTTCTAAAAATGTCCTTAGGATTTATATGGCTTTGTTTGTACCTTTGATTTTTACAAATTCACATTGTTTATCGCCGATTTCTAGATTTATTGTGTATCTTTCTCTTCTCATAATTATTCTCAGTAAAATCTTAGTCAGGTAACTCATAAGATCTATTGTACAAAAGTCTTCACATTTTAAAGTGCTGGTTTCCTTGGCAGAGCTTTAAATATGGATTTTAAATGGTCATTTGGAATTTACCCACTATTATAAATATCATTAAAAAATTTAGTTATTTTAATTCTAAAATCTCCCAGTGCTTCTATTTCTTCCAGTGAGATGTCGTCTGGCCCGGGTGCTTTTCTTTTCTTCACATGATGAAATTCATCCTTAACTTCTGCGGTCATTATTTGTGGACCATCATTGTTGGCCTGTAATTCCCCATCTGGTCTGTTATAATCATAAATTCCCCTACATACTCTATCCATATGTTAATTTTATTACCATGTCCCATTAATAAGTTGTCATTTTTTACTTGTAAACATACAGTGCTGTTATGTGCATCGTTCCTGTTAACATATTCATCTGTCTTGTCCCTTTTTCCCCAACCTCTGTACATATTTGATTCAGCCAGGATTCTTTAGACACTCTGCATTTGTTCACTATTCCTTTTTTTTTTTTTTTTTGTATTCTAGAGTATTCTTCTTTATTATTCCTTTTCTTTCTTCTTTCATCCATCAACTGCAGAATTTCGGTTGACATCCATTTCTTTTTTGAAACTCTATGGGTTGGTGGGATTGTCTCTTTTGATGTCTGCTGAATTGACTCACGCAACATATTCCACTGTTCATTAATAGTGTGTATAATTTCCATTGCATTAAAACAGCTTTGTACAGTGACATTGTACTGTTCATTAATTCCTTTATCCGTTCTCAGTATTCCTAAATTTAATGGAAGAAGATGAGGTGAATGAGGAGGGAAAAAAAAGAACAGAGGAGATAAATAAAAATGTGAAAAAGCAAGAGAAGTAGAAATAAATATTCTGTGTAAATGAGACTTGCCTCTCAGACAACCATCCACCAGGTAGCAATGTTATCCAATACCCCCAGAAAAATGACCCAGTCACTGCAGCTTGAGTCTTCTTATCCCATGTGTATTGCATACTAGCGGCCTGTAGACATTTTAAAGAAGAGAGAAAAGGGGGCGATGGGGTAGGGGGAGGGGGGGGGGGAAGGGGTCATTCGCTTTTTTTTATTTTACAGAATAAATATATTAAATCACGTGGACACAATGTTTGCAAGGATTTTGGAACAACGAATAAGATTCACTGCAGAACAGTTTCTGAGCTCCGCAGAGTTTTTTGATTTTTATTTTTGTTAAACTTTTTTGTGTGAAAGGAGGCGGGGGTGGGGCGAGTGTACCGATGCTGCATTTACCATAAAACAGATCTGTGAAAACGTTGCCTTTATAGATAAAGAGAAAGCGTTCCACAGAGTAAAAGGAAATTTACTTTAGGAATTCCTCGATAACTATTGCCATGTGGAAAACTAGACAGTATGCATGCTACATGAATGCGCTCTCAAAACAGTAACTTCCCTCGTGTGGTGGTTTCCAGTAAAAAATCAAAAGTGCAACAAGAGTCCATAACCTGTGTGAGTGTGTTTGGTTTTGTGTGTGTGTGTGTGTGTGTGTTTGGTTTTGTGTGTTTGGTTTTGTGTGTGTGTGTGCGTGTGTGTGTGTGTGTGTATTGTCTTGTCTTGTCTTGTCCACAATTGCCTCACAGCGTAGTGGGGAGTCGCAGTTTTCTATCCTGGGCCAGGTGTGTTGCACGTGTTGTTGTTAGTCCGTGTTGCCTCAGGATCTCTGATATATTGTCTATCCATCGTACTCTCGGTCTGCCTCTTGCTCTAGGGCAGTAGTGCTGTTCGTTGTATGCTCGTAGAGGCAGTTGGTCGGTTTGCTGTGTGTGTATTAAAGTATATAAATGGAAGTATTACCACTATAGATACTATATAACAGGTGTCGACAAACAAGAAGACTTCAATGGCTGTTCTTGGCCGAGTTCAGTGAATAAATCATAGTGAAAGTAGGGCCACATAGACCAACAATGACAACTTCCTCAAACATCACATGAAAATCCAACATTAAAAAAAAAAATAGAAACATACTTATAAATTTTAGCAGAGGACTAAGAGCCACTGACACAAGGATGAAAGACCAAGCGTGAAACAAGTAGATGAATTTAAATGCTTGGCAAGCATTTATACATAGAATAGGAAGCCAATAAAACCAACAGTGTTACGCGCTAGCTTACCCAATCTCGCGAAACCTGGTATTCCACGCACAAGTAAATAAACAAAAAGATTGATTGTTTGTTTGAGTATCCAGAAGCCATGAGTTGTTAACCCTTAGGCTCGGTATTATGGACATCGCAATTTTTCGTCCTTGTTTCCATTGTAAATACCGTTAATCTGGGAGAAATGTGGCTTTTCTGCCTACGTGAGTGAACCCAGACCACAAGGAGGACGTCACCCGGTCACCGCGCAATCCGGTTTAGCCAACTACGCTAACCAACTACGCAAACAAATAGTTACAAACCTATCATAAGATATTTTTATTTTCTAAATTCAGGTTATTAGCGTCAGTCTTAACTAAACTATACGAGAGAAAACTAACCGTGACATGAGAAGATCGAATAATGCTCGAAAAAAAAAAAAACACACACACAGGCGAAATTAGGAGATTATAACAGCTTCTGGAACGACACTCAGAATTAAATAATTATTTAAAGAAAGACTGACATAGTTCGGCCACCTGGTAAAAATAAATCCACCGGTGTCGGCAGCGAGAGCTTACAACATTAGAAGAAAACACCAGGAGGCAGAGGGAGACCTGGAAAAAATGGATCGAAGGAGTCGCAGACAGCCTGTGACTATACTGCATTACAAGAGATCAAGCAACTGAACGCCTGCCATGACTCGGCTTTATGTCGTCTCTTAAACGGAAGCATCTAGGAGCGCAACCCAGATATTGTTTGGATTAAATAAAGGAAGAACCGATAAAATTAGTTTTAGAAAACCAATATATGCTCATTAACATTGCCAGATCTCCATAAGGTATTCCTATAAGCCCATTTGAACACAATATGGGTCTCGACATAGTGTGACACAGCGGCTGCTGGGTATATCTTTCTATGTACTGTTATGTCGCTGTTGACACATAAAACATACTTCATGCCTTTATTTTCCTTTGTACCGTCTTTCTGTAAGTTTCTTTGGTCCTCCGCGTATCTCCCCTTCCTCCCCCACCCCCAATATGTCCATTAGAGAAATGTCCCTGCCAACATGTCACCAAGCATTCAGCAGTCATGACCAAACCGACACAATCTTCTTCCGTTTATAACATTTGCCAGTGAGAGCATTTTCTTCTCCTGCTTCAAATGCTATAGTTTGTGTTAAATCCCTAACGCTATTTTGCAATAATTAGTGCTGTTTTACAGTGTTTCTTAAATGTTGCTGTTCTAACTAGCAACATCTAAATTATGCAAGGAGACGCGGTAGAACAGGTGCCATACGTTGGTGTGGTAATCCGAAAGTCTTGTTCACATCTACAGGGATATGGTGTTTTGTTTCTTTACCTTGGGTTATTCTAGCCAGAATGGCTATTTTGAAATTTCTTCAGAAGTAACGTCAGTCACTGTAATGTTAACCACATCATTTATCGAGTGCAGACTGGTCTATTAATTACCAAGTTCTCGATGTGCCACTGTTCACAATATAACACTTTAGAGCAGAGATTCCCAAACTTGTCATGTTGGCAGCATAATTTAGAAAAACAGGTTTTAAAACAAACACAGTGTTCACGACACGGTAATATCTACTAGCAAGTCTGGGGTTAAACTTACCCTTTACAAAAGATTCTTCTATTACCTTATTTATGTTCGCGTAACACGTCTTCGCACTGCAGTGAAATACTAATGGGTTGACACACATTTCGAAAATCCCTCCTCTTTGGCAGTTATAGAACGCATTTGCAGAGGATGGGGTAGTTTACCGACTATAGTTCGTTCAACAATCAATAAACACACATACAAGCAATTTTCTCAAAAACTGCCTGTAATTTTTTTTTTTTTTTTCATTCAGCTTTAGAATATCTACAACGATAAGGATTTTTTTTTTTTCACCACAAAGGAATATAATATGTAGTTTGTATTTTTATTAGGACAAATATTTTTATCATGAAACCGTTTTGGTTGACTTTTGGAAGGTTTACTTTCATTAGTTTCAGAAAGTAATGCACACAATGACTGGTTTAACAGGGGTAAAAGAAAACCTATGCAATTTCCTGATTTTCTGGTGCAAAGTCGTACGTTTTTCAATGAGTGGTTCAATATCATCAACCTTTTAGGCACATCTGCAACAAAATCATCTCCATATCCATATGTGTCAACCATAATAGAGCTTGCTGTGCAGCTAAAGTACACCCTGGGGTCTAATGGTGACTGAAGGGAAATACTAACCGCTGCATACTGAGGACATGTTTACGATTTAACAAGGCAGACAGATTGGCTGGATCTGTTCCACTGGTTGGTGAGCTGATACATGACAAGGCAGATGTGGTCAAGGCCCTCTGGGAACAAGTAATGCAGTCAGAAAAAAAAAATTATCATGGCCTGGAGAGAATGATACACCTGGGTGTGACCAGAGGGCCTGACCGGCACACTTAACTCAGACGATGGTGAGATGGACACACAATATAACTGTGTCCGGTACCAATAATATTGAAACTCTGCGCTGGCTGCTGAAGATGATGACGGAGCTGGTATGGGAATGCCCCAGGTGCTGTGATTTCTTTCTTGATTCAGCTCAAGTAAACTCAGTTGAACATAAATGACAGGAAATAAATGTACTTCACCTATCAATGTATTATGAAGACACACCTCTGACCAAAAATAGAGCAGAACATTCTGATTTTTATTTTAAAATCTCAAAGTTCACTCACTCATTTACAATAGCTCAAAAAAGATCAAATGAATTGGCTGATATTCAGCATCCTGGGCATCAATGAACTAAAGAATACAATTTTTTTTTAAAGCGTAATGGATATTTTAAGGCTGAATGCAAAAAAAAAAAAATAGTTGCGATCTAAAAGCTGTTTTCGAGAAAATGGCTTGCATGAGATGTAGAGTGAGCTACAGTTAGCGAATATAAGGTTAAAAGAAATCGTTGTATGTGAAGAGAAAGCGTTAAATGTGCAGTTAATGTGTCGGTAATAAAAACGTTAGATTATACTGTTTTCTAACTTCTTTAGAAAAGTAAAAAAGTGGACCATTTTTACGCCTTTAGTCATACTGGGTACATAGTACTAGATCTATATTTTATAGGAAAGCGGCATTCGGTTGATGATGTTGTCAACAGTACACAAGTCGCCTTTACTTCTGTGGATTTGCACTTGGTGCCCATTTAGGGCTAGGACATCTAAGATGGGCCCCGAATGTCATTGTTGAAAAACAAAAAATCCAGCTCTCTTGGGATTTTAATTCACACCCATAATATTCTCAGGCTAGCTTCTAGCTGTTTCACCACGGCGATTCCCAACCTCCTAAGACTCAAACACTACTGTTAAAAGTAATGATTTCCTACCATAGAATACGTCCAATAAACACCTTCTTAAGATTAAACAAGGTTAAGAGATGCAAGTAGAGAAAAACATATAAAAACTTACCGCCAATCTCGATTCTATAGTTACGTTCAACACTGTTAATACCGGATTTCCTCTTCCCGGGCATTGTTTAGGACGCAAAATGGATCCCTTTACTCCATGTTCAGCCAATGTTTCCACTTCTGCATCATTCACCATGCAGGGCATTGCCACAACTACGTTGAAACGCAGGGAGTACATGCAGACGAATCCCAGACATGATACCACAGACAGAATCAGACGGCAGGAGCAAAACAAAGGCGCTTTTACTGTTGGGGGGGGGGGGGGACAGAAAATTGATAATATTGAATGTATTTACCTGGGAAATGATAGATATGCATCTGGATCTTACAAAAAGATGAAAAAAATCCTTCACTTATTTTACTTTAGAATCGTAAAGCAAATACAGAAAACCACGACGGTGAACTTCATCCAGAAAGAAGCAGATGACGAAAGAAAATCAGTCAAAAAATCGCTAATCACCACTTCTCCCTGAAAATATTTTAATATGTGACATGCTGATAAGCATAAACCAGTGGTGATTCACATTCCTACTCTATCATTAGAATCATAGATCAAGTAAATTTCTTGTTCCATCCCTTGTATGTCGCTTAGCCATCAAGATAGTTATCTATTTGCTTTCTGTCTGTACTCTTTCAATCAACCTTGCCAGTTGTCACAAAGACCTAGAGTATATTATTTACCTTGAAATATACACTTGTCTTTCTTCCTACAACATACTCTGGCAGTAATTTTCAGTTTTTTTTCAATTATGATACAGATTGGGTTACATGAGATTCCTTGTAGTCGTGAGATCGTTTGACTTTTCATTTATATGGATACTAAGTGGACTGGAAAACCCTGGTAAACTATTTCTTTTCTTGTTTAGACCACACATTTTTTTTTTTTTTTTTTTCAAATTTTTCCTGTTATTTAATTGATAATACTAGGTATAGTAATGCATTGTTTTGTTTCGTTTATTTTGCTTTACATTTTTATCCGTAACTAGGAAGGCCACCGCGACCGACAAAACCAGCCCAAATTAACCGTTATTAAGAAATTATTTTTCCGTGCCTTTTACATGAAAGACCAAATCGGAACAATTATTAGGAGTTATTGGAGAGATGCTAGACTTGACCTGACATGGTTTTGACGCGCATACAATAAATCGATTTTTTTTGGGGGGCAGCACGCAGTGAATTAACGGTAAGTAAGTTCGTAAACATCTTCCCAATTAGCCAAATTAAGGCAATTTGTGGTGTATATTTGAGTTCTCGATTAATTTTTATTTAAGTATGGGAAATTTCACAAAGATTGGCTGAGAGCAAATGTTTAAAAAAAAATTTCTGACATCACTGTTTTTGCTTTAAATCCAATATGTCTGCACTAGAAGACCGTTGTCCAGCTTTATAATTAACCTAAAATAATTATTAAATTAGCTAAGGTTATTTTATTCATTTTTTTAAAAATCCACAACCATTGTAGCATTTGTTCATGCATCTGTCATTATTTAGAGCTCTTCGTATTTCTGTTGGAGATATTTTTTTTTTCTGATCACCCCCAAATCCCAATAATTAATTTCGGCCATCATTTTGCATTTTCTAAGGTGATTCTTTAGTAATTAAATTAAGATACTTAGTAAAATAATAATGTTAAATGAGCTACTTTTTAAATATCTGCAACTCTTGTAGCATTCTTTAATGCGTCTGTCATTATTTAGAGTTCACAGAATTTTCTGTCGGAATTGGTAAATCTAAGTGGTCGAGAAACAACAGCAGCGCTAACCGCGTTCCCGTCCATCAGGCCTGTCAGTACTTTGGCTTTCCCCCAAGATCTGGATTTTTTTACGACGCCTTGGGTTAAGATTTTAGAATTTAAAAAAAAAAATGTATCTATCCTTATATAAAAATGGGTAAATGTTTCATTTCGTAACTAGAAAATTTGTAATATTTATCAATTCGGGAGGGGGGGTGGGGGGGTGGGGGGGGTTGTGTGTGCTTATGTATTGCTTGAGTTTTTGGTCAGCTTAGCTTGGGTTTTAACAAAATCCCATTGGCAACCCTCCTATGCTTGGCTGTCCGCGTGTGGCTGCTATAGATCCATTTCTTACATTCAATGCTGGGTGGACATGAGAGGCAATTTCATTTTTAGGAAGAAAAAAAATCCGGTCTGACCTGATTCCCAGAAATGAACACACCTGTTGTGTTAGCCCTATTGTTACCACTGTTACTGCTCCATTATGAGCCCTGTTGTGTTTGCCCTATTGTTACCACTGTTACTGCCCCATTATGAGCCCTGTTGTGTTTGCCCTATAGGTTACCACTGTTACTGCCCCATTATTAGCCCTGTTGTGTTTGCCCTATTGTTACCACGGTTACTGTCCCATTATGAGAACAGGACATGTACTACCAGCCTGCGGCCATTTTCATATGTTAATTAAGCACATATTGTAGTGTATGTATTTGAGTCCAGCAATACATGGTTGCTAAGGGGTTTCTTCAGAAACAAAATAGTTATTACCGTAAAATGCAAACATTGAGTCATTTCATCTTACTGTGTGGCAGCCCGGAATCCATGTTTTGTCCATTTCCACTATGATTTGTCTTTGGTGGTATCCGCCACTAAAATGTTAATATCTCTGCTTTAATCGACTTATAGACTCAAATAAGGTGCCAGTGGATGTGTAATTTTAATCTCTATCTAGCTGTCATGGTTTCGTAAGTAAAAATTCAAAATATAAAACTTCACTAGCATTCCTAATAATGCTGTCGTGTTTTAGCTTGAGATGGCTTAGAGGCTCGATTTTTAATTCCTCGAATATGAAATGTATTTTATTTGTTCAAAACGAACTATCGAGAGCCTGTACATCTGAAAGCAGGGTGGCCTAATCTGCTCTGAAGTTGGTGCGTTTCCCATGCCACTGTTGATTGTGTCTGTGTTGGCGTTAGGGATTGTATCGTAGGTCCACCCCCGCCCCCCCCCCCCTCCCCCATTTCCAAAAGCATTTGTGAACACCTGTACAAATATGGGGAAGGATTCTATTTCCTGGGCATATATAGTGAAAGACCACTTTGCTCTGACAGAGTTGTTGTTGTTTTTTTTTTTTTTTTTGAAGATTATAACCTGGTCTGCCAGACCTTTACTGGGTCAGTCTAGACAGTTTATCCATAGTCCTATTGTCAGAGGAGAATACTGAAAACTCCATGACGGTAACATGCACATCATTGTGTCATTACCTAAGTTTTCATGTTTGCAGACTTTGTCTTACAAAATAATTTTTACTTATGGTTAATTGTAGGTTCCCACTCTTTTTCACGAAATGTATAGTTCAGCAGTGTGTGTGGAGGCCTTTTGGGATTTCAAATTAAGTCAAGGTTTAGTACTGTCTAAGAAATCCAAGGATCACCAGGACAGATGTTTTCTTTGTTTGCGGGCGAGGTACGCATTACGGTAGGCACTAGCCTTGCTTATCCTAGGACGAGAAATTGCAACTTGAAATAAACATATTCTGGCATTGCAGAGGCAGCCTGTAACCTAGGCTGGTAGCTGGTTTAGGAGAAAATGTCCGTCAGACAGGCAGAACTGGCATCAACACTGATCCGACAGTTTCTGCTCCAAAAGTGTTAGTGTTAACTTTTCTTTCGGGTAAACAAGATATGCCCAAAGAAAAACATGATGTAAGGGCAATATATGGTCTTTAAAATACTGTCCAAGCTTTGTGCTATGAGGAGAAACGTTATCCCTCGCCCTAATTAACTGTGGTACCTGTGCCTCGGCTTAGGCGTTGCTAAGGCGCTTCTTGATTTCAGAGTGCCGGGTTAGATCCCAGATGCGGCCGATTTGGCAGCATAACGTCTTAGATTGGTTTCGATATTGGTACCGAGAGCTGACCGTTGAGTAATGTAATGGCAAACTAATGAACGTAGAATGTGCCTAGAAAAAAAAACATAAAAGCCAAAAAAATGCTGGGGCTGGTTTTGCAACGGCCAGTGCAGGATATACAACTAACTCTTAACCTTTGCTTCTTTATAACACAGTAAAACAATGTATAGAAAAAAAAACATAAATTTGTCAGTTAAAATTTCAGTTACAAAGTCATTGAATATTTCTCTACTTTCTCCAATGACTTTCAAAGCGGACAGGAGGCCATTAATGTGTCTTCAGTGGTTATCTACACAGTCAAAACATTGCCGAGCAATGGTTTAATACAGCTATCGTACATGCAGGTTGTTAGAGACTTGCTACTAACAACATTTAGTAATGCCACTTATGTAAACGACGCATAAATTTCAACAGTTTGCAATGGTTAGAATTAGGGGCTAGTGGTTAAGGTTTGAGTTAGGATTAGGTTAGTCGGTGTCTATGAGGCGGTGGTGGTTGACAAAGATCTTAATCCCAACCCATAACATACCAATAATATTAGTTGTTTCCGGAAACTTAAGGATTTCTGTTGTTTGGGGTGAAATAAAATAAAAGTACCCAATATATACACAAATGCGCAAAAAGTTATCATCTGTACATGTTGAGCAGAGGTGAGGAGAAAGGGGGCAAAAGTGGGGGGAGGGGTGGACTCTGCTCCTTAAACATAATTGGGGTCTGTCTAGACAGTTTATCCATAGTCCTATTTTCCTGACACAATTTGAGGTGGGGGAACTCAAGCCTCCTGAGCACCTAGGTTCCGGCGCATAAGTCCTCGTGACCTTTTAATTGTTAAATAAATTAAATTAAGTCATTTTGGAGTAGTGGATTCTCCGTTTGTGGAGAAAAGTTACATTCCTCTTCTTATTTTTTCGTTCGCTTGAAATAGATTATCTATATCTGCAATGTTGTCTCTAGTTAAGGTTACTTGCGTATCCTTTACAGGATGTTGCAGAACCAACCCCAACAGTCCCTGGCTGTTGTGTGGTTTTTCTAGGCAATTTACGTCCAGTATTTTGCTATTGCCTTCTGGACGGTCGGCTTTCTTGATACCAATGTCGAAATCAACGCAAGGCGCATGGCCAGCAGCTGGGATCGAACCCGACACACCAGCGTTACGAAGCGTTCGCATCGACTTAGCCACAGAGCTGATGTTGTCTCTAGTACCCATGCATTATTTTGAGACTACATCTATTCCCAGATGAAAACATATTTCCTATAGTGTTTGCGCGTAGAATCCCTATTTTTATGGAACGCCCCCTGGCTGGGTGCCTCTGACTTCAACACCTAATTTTAATTATTTTGGTAAGCCAGATTGACGTACTGGCATAGACAATTCGAGACGTCAAAATTCCAGCCACCATTTTGTTGCGTCCAGTGCGCTAAAACAAAATTACATAACATGAATGGCTCTGTAACGTAAACCTTTAGGTGAGCGCGCTTGCACCAATAACATGCACCTTTCTGTTGTAACTTTATTTCTTTGCATCTGTAAAATTATCTTTTCCTTCGTTACCTTGGCCTTTCCCCAGAGCAGTGTTGCCACTTTGGATGTTTTACATCCAAATTTAGATGTTTTCCCTTGCATTTAGATAGCGTTTTTGACGTTCAGATGGCAGATGTTTTACTAGATGTTTTTTAATTTGGAGTGAATTTATCAAATATAACCTAAGAAACAGGATACAATTTGACCTCCTAAATGCTATCTTGACAATAAAATTCGGCCTGATAAGAGAAGGAAAAGGCTGTTCCACTTATCAGCTCCCTGATTGAGTATTCAAAAGAAATTGGAACAGCTAAAGCAGACCAGAGTCATTTTGGACCTGAAGCTTTAACTTCATCATCCAAGCTAAGTTTATCCTGTGGATCTTGTAAGGCAGACTTCAGTTAAGATGAGGACAAGATTCTATAGCGTAAGTCATTTCAATTGCTATGTAATTTGTGACTCTTTCCATTTGGATGTATGTTGTAGATAATTTTCACACAATTTTAGATGTTTTTAGATATTGTTTGACTCCGTTTTGGATGTTTTTTGTCAAAGAAAAGTAGCAACACTACCCTAGAGGTCATTACCTTGTAGTGGTGGGGGAGATTGACAGCCTCAGTGATCTAGTGAGCTATGCCGGCGCGAACATATGTTCATGGCAGGATCACCCAAGCCGGTGAAAGCCGAAAGAAACCTATGATGGGGAGAAACGTCTACTGGACCTCAAAACCAAATTAGGAATTGGCTTCTAGAATGTAAGAATTATGTTTGAAACGGCCAAAACTTTCCAAGTAATTGAAGCAATGCACAACTAAAATGGGGCGCCTAAAATCAAAAACAACATGGGGACGAATGATTAAAAGTGACCTGAGTTCAGCCTCTCTGATATGGAAAACTGCACTGAAGATTGCACAGGACAGGACAGCATGGAAAGTCCTCTCTGAAGCCTCGTGTGCCACTAGGCATAAAAAAAAAAGCTGAATGTTGCCTTACGTCTGTCTCTAGTTTTATTACATTTTCCCGTGATTTTGTTCAAGTCAT